>JZKD02S2250585.1:308760-321400 GCA_000966675.3 Picea glauca | reverse complement strand
AACATGTTGAGCCAAGTGAAGGGCTAGTTCATGTCCCTTAATAGTGGTAGAAGTCACAATGTTTAGATCATTCTCTTGGATCTTGGAAAGCCAATGTGCAAGCTTCCCTGAAAGATAAGTTTGTGAGAGCAAAAATTTGACAACGGGTAAAGGGACCTTTACCAATTTATTCTCACCTAATATGTAGTGGTGAAACTTTTTGACATCCTTAACAAGAGAAAAAGTGTGTTTCTCAATAAAAGAATATTTAAATTCATCATTAGAAAAACTTTGACCCATGTAGGCCACAGATTTTTTATTTCCTTGGCCATCATTTTTCATAAGGACCACAGAAACTGCCTCCTTAGTGGCATTAGTATATATCGTAAATTCCTTCTCAAAATCTGGCTTCACCAAAACTGGTGCAAAGCTGATTTCTTTTTTAATCCCTTCAAAAAAATTCTCCAGATCATCAGTTTAGGAAAAAGAATGGTCCTGCTTAAGAAGATTATGGATTGTCTTGAACATCATTGTAAAATCTAGAAAAAACCTATGGACAAAGTTAATAACCCCCATAAAGGCTTGAACCTCTTTCTTGGAAGTAGGAGCAAGAAGGTTAAGGATTGCAACAATCCTTTCAGGATCAATACTTATTCATGAAACATAGACAATGTTTCCAAGGAGATTTCCCTCAGTAACACCAAAAATGGATATGGAAGGGTTTAGGGAAATTCCAAATTTTCTACCACTACAACAAATCCTTGTGATTAGCTCCCTTTTTTTCTTCCACTGGCTATTTTAATGTATTTTTATCCATTTTTTTGCTAAAGTTGATGCTATTTATCGAGAGGGTGCTATTTATGGAGCTATTTGTGGCGAGCAACAAAACTGGGTGCTAAACTAGGCACAGTTAGCACCTAATTTAGCTCCCAGTTTAGCTTCCACTTTAGCTCCCAGTTTAGCTCCCTATTTAGCTCCCAGTTTAGCTCCCATTTTTTCTCCCAATTTTGCTCCCATTTTATCTTCCAGTTTAGCTCCCAGTTTAGCTTCCAGGTTAGCTTCCTTTTTAGCTTCTATTTTGGCTTCCAATTTAACTCCCAATGTGCCTAAATAGTAATTTTGTTGAGATTTTTGGGGTTAAGTGGATAGGGGCTTTGGGGATTAGATTATTTAGGGATTTTAGGTCTAGGGATTAAGGGTTCATGGATTAGGGAATACCATTTAAGGGATTAATGGTTAAGGGATTAGGGGTTACCATTTAAGGGATTAAAGGTTAAGGGATCAAGGGTTACAATTTAAGGGATTAAGGGTCAATGGATAATGGATTTGGTGCTTAGGGGTTAGGTAGTTTAATGATTAATTGATTAGAGATTATATATGGTCAAGGGATTAATGACATCCATTTACCCTACACATAATCATTGAGATTGACCACGTCTCATTTTCATCATCCGTCATTTCCATATGTAGAATCTTTGTGGAATTGATCTCTTGAAATTCCATGGAACTTCCAATACACCCATCACAAATATTGTCTTCCATTGACCCCTCACAATGAATAGTGAATGGGGACAACGTTGAAATTTCTTCATCTTGTGCATGTATGCATCGAAATTTGAAATTTGATGGTATGGGAGGGTTTCAAGACTCAAGGATGTCTGATGTCCCCACATAATATTTGATATCATCCATGTTTTCTTCAACGTTCCTAATGAACGTATCATTGTCATCATTTGTCATTTCCATCTGTAGAATATTTGTTGGAACTTTCTTGAAATGTCATGGAACTTCCAATTCACCCACCAAAAATGTCATGCACTGACCCCACATAGTGAGCAGTGAATGGGGCCAATGTTGAAATTTCTTCAATATGTAACTGTATGAGTTGCAATTTGACATGGTTAGACTAGACACATGCCTTGAAGGTATGGGAGGGTTTCAAGACTCAAGGATGTATGATGCCCCCACATAATATTTTAGATCGTCCACATTCACATCAACGTTCAGCATCCACGTCTCATTGTCATCATTTGTCATTCCCTTCTATGGAATCGTTGTCAAAACTATCTTGAAATTTGACATGGAACTTCCAATACACCCATCACAAATTTCTTCCACCAAACTTGCACAGTGAGAAGTGAATGGGGCTAACATTGAAATTTTTTCAATCTGTTCCCGAATGCATTGAAATTTGACATGGTTAGTCTATATAGTTTCCTTGATGGTATGGGAGGGTTTCAAGACTTATGTATGTTTGATGTCCCCACATAATATTTGAGATCGTCCATGTTTGCATCAATGTTCAATATAATGGATGTCTCATTGTCATCATTCATTATTTCCATCTATAGAATATTTGTCAGAACTTCCTTGAAATGTCATGGCACTTCCAATACACCCATCACCAATGTCATTTTGCATCAACCTCGCACAGTGAGAAGCGAATGGGGCCAACGTTGAAATTTCTTCAAACTGTGCATGTATGCACCGAAATTCAACATGGTTAGACTAGAAACATGCCTTGACAGTATGGGAGGGTTTCAAGACTCAAGGATGTTTGATGTCCCCACATAATCTTTGACATCATCCATGTTTGCATCAACTTTCATAATGGATGTCTCATTGTCATCATTCATCGTTTCCATATGTAGAATCTTTGTTGGAACTCTCTTGAAATGTCATTGAAATTCTAATTCATCCACCACAAATGTCATGCACCAACCCCACATAGTTATTAGTGAATGGGTCCAACGTTGAAATTTCTTCAATATGTTCCTCTATGCATAAAAATTTGACATGGTTAGACTAGACACATGACTTGACAATATCGGAAGGTTTCAAGACTCAAGGATGTATGATGTCCCACATAATATTAGAGATCTTCTATGTTTGCATCGACGTTCATAATGGATGTCTTATTGTCATCATTCGTTGTTTCCATTTGTATAATATTTGTTAGAACTCTCTTGTAATTTCATGGAACTTCCAATTTACCCACCACAAATGTCATGCACTAACCCCGCATAGTGAGTAGTGAATGGGGCCAACGTTGAAATTTATTCAATATGTGGATGTATGTGTCAAAATTTGACATGGTTAGACTAGACACATGCCTTGATGGTATGGGAGGGTTTCAAGACTCAAGGATGTATATTGATGTCCCTACCTAATATTTGAGATCATCCACATTTGCATCAACATTCATCATGCACGTCTCATTGTCATCATTTGTCATTCCATTCTATGGAATCGTTGTCGGAATTATCTTGAAATTTGACATGGAAATTCCAATACACCCATCACAAATTTCTTCCACTAAACCCGCACAGTGAGCAATGAGTGGGGCCAACGTTGAAATTTTTTCAATCTGTGTCTGTATGCATCAAAATTTGACATGGTTAGATTAGACACATGCCTTGACAGTATGGGAGGGTTTCAAGACTTAAGGATGTTTTATGTCCCCTCATAATGTTTGAGATTGTCCATTTTTGCATCAACGTTCAATATAATGGATGTCTCATTGTTATTATTCGTCATTTCCATATATAGAATCTTTATCAGAACTCTCTTGAAATGTCATGGAACTTCCAATACACCCATCACAAATGTCATCTTGCATCGACCTCACACAATGAGAAGTGAATGGGGCCAATGTTGATATTTCTTCAAACTATGCTTGTATGCATCAAAATTTGACATGGTTAGACTAGACACATGCCTTGACGGTATGGGAGGGTTTTCAAGACTCAAGGAGGGTTTCAAAATTCCACATATGCATCAATGTTCATAATAAATGTCTCATTTTCAATGTTCGTCATTCCCTTCTATACAATCATTGTCAAAACTGTCTTTAAATTTGACATGGAATTCCAATACACCCATCACAAATGTCATGCACTGACCCCCCATAGTGAGTAGTGAATGGGGCTAACGTTGAAATTTCTTCAATATGTGCTTGTATGCGTCGAAATTTGGCATGGTTAGATTAAACACATGCCCTTGACGATATGGGAGGGTTTCGAGACTTAAGGATGTATATTGATTTCCCCACATAATCTTTGAGATCATTCACATTTGAATCAACGTTCATCATGCAAGTCTCGTTGTCATAATTCGTCATTCCCTTATATAGAATCGTTGTCGGAACTATCTTGAAATTTGACATGGAACTTCCAATATTACACCCATCACAAATGTCATGCACCAAACCCACATAGTTAGTAGTGAATGGGGCCAACATTGAAATTTATTCAATCTATGCCTATATGTGTTGAAATTTGACATGGTTAGATTAGACACATGTCTTGACGGCATGGGAGCGCTTCAATACTCAAGTATGTCTGATTTCCCCACATAATCTTCAAGATTGTCCATGTTTGCATTAACGTTCATTGTCATCACTCGTCAATTCCTTCTATAGAACATTTTTCATAAATCTCTTTAAATGTCTTGGAACTTCCAACATGACCATCACCAATGTCATCCACCAACCTCGCACAGTGAATAGTGAATGGGGCCAATGTTGAATTTTATTCAAAATGTGACTGTATGTGTTGTAATTTTACATGTTTACACTAGGCGCATGCCTTGATGGTATGGGAGGTTTTTAAGACTTATGGGCATCTTTCTCTTCATCATTTCCATCATCATGATTTTAATTTCCATCATCATCATATTCATCATGACCCGATTTCTCCATCCATGCCAACAAAGATCAAACCTGACATACCCATCTTTACAACGAAACATAATGATTAATAAACCATTATTCTATTAATTTGAGACATCCCAAAAGAATTTTATAGGCTCCAACATGCAAGTGGTTTAATTTTTAAAGGGTTAGGGATTATATCGGGTGAAGGGATTAATGACATCAATCGACCCTACATGGTTACCAGTGAATGAGGCCAACATTGAAATTTCTCTAAGTTGTGCCTGTATACGTCGAAATTTGGCATGGTTATACTAGGAACATGTAGCTTGATGGTATGGGAGGGTTTCAAGACTCAATGATCTCTGATGTCCCCACATAATCTTCAATATCGTCCATGTTTCAAAGGGTTAGGGGTTAGATGGTATAAAGGTTAAGGTATTAGGTTTAGGCTTAGTGAAATATTTAAATTTGTTTTAAAATATAAATTAATGAATAAACTTTGGATACATTAATTATCCTAATTGTCTGGATTTACAATGATTTACATATATGATATATTTAATTATATTTTTTAACAATTGCCAATAAATGACCACTAACAATGCTAATTTCTTATATAAGTAACACTAATTTTTTTGCCAACAATTCATAGAAAAGATTGAACACTTTAAGGATATTGCCAAAAGTAATTTGTATCATCAAAAATCATACTGAACCATTTCATGAAAGTTTGGGCCATAAGAATCAACGTCATTTTAAAAACTGGATTACAAATAATTTTGAAAATTTAGAAGCCTTGGTCATTAACATTATTGTTTGCAACAATGTCATCCAGGGGACATAAAAAATCCTTAAGTATTGAAACCCTCCCATACCTTCAAGGCAACTATCTAGTCTAACCATGTCAAATTTTGATACATACAGGCACAGATTGAAAAATTTCAATGTTGGCCCCATTCACTCCTCACTATGCGAGGTCGGTGGAAGAAATTTTTGATGGGTGCATTTGCAGTTCCATGTCAAATTTCAAGATAGTTTCGACAATAATTCTATATAAGGGAATGAAAAAAATTGTCAATGAGATGTGCATGATGAATGTTGATGAAAATGTCGATGATCTAAAATATTATGTGGGGACATAATACATCCTTCAGTCTTGAGACCCTCCCATACTGTCAAGACATGTTTCTAGTCTAACCATGTCAAATTTTGATGCATACATGAACATATTGAAGAAATTTCAATGTTGGCCCCATTCATTGCTCACTATGTGGGTTTGGTGCATGACATTTGTGGTGGGTGACTTGGAAGTTCCATGACATTTCAAGAGAGTTCCAACAAATATTATACATATGGAAACGACAAATGATGACAATGAGACATCCATTATGAACATTGATGCAAACATGTATGATCTCAAATATTATGTGGGTACATCAGACATCCTTGAGACTTGAAACACTCCCATACCATCGAGGCATGTGTCTAGTCTAACCATGTATAATTTTCATGCATACATGCATAGTTTGAAGAAATTTCAACGTTGGCCCCATTCACTGCTCATTGTACGAGGTCGATGCAAGATTACATTAGTGATGGGTGTATTGGAAGTTCCATAACATTTCAAGAGAGTTATGACAAATATGATCGATGTCAAGTTTCAAGATAGTTCCGACAACGATTCTATATAATGGAATGATGAATGATGACAATGAGAGGTGCATGATGAACGTTGATGAAAATGTGGAAGATCTCAAAGATTATGTGGGAACATCATACATCCTTGAGTATTGAAACCCTCCCATGCTATCAAGGCATGTGTCTAGTCTAACCATGTCAAATTTTGATGCATATAGTCACATATTGAAGAAATTTCAACGTTAGCCCCATTCACTGTTCACTATGCAGTGTCGGTGCATGACATTTGTGGTGGGTGAATTGAAGCTTTTGCGACATAAAATTGACTTGGTAATTCAATAATAAAACCCTATTTAAGTATTATGTAGGTACATCAAACATCCTTAAGTATCGAAACCCTCCCATACCTTCAAGGAAACTATATAGTCTAACCATGTCAAATTTCGACTCATACGTGAACAAATTGAAAAAATTTCAATGTTGGCCCCATTCACTGCTCACTGTGCGGGTTCAGTGGAAGAAATTTGTGATGGGTGTATTGGAAGGTCCATGTCAAATATGAAGATAGTTCCAACAACGATTCTATAGAAGGGAATGACGAATGATGAAAATGACAGGTGCATGATGAACGTTGATGAAAATGTGGACGATCTCAAAGATTATGTGGGGACATAATAAATCCTTGAGTATTGAAACCCTGCCATACCTTTAAGGATTTTTTCTAGTATAATCATGTCAAATTTCGATGCATACAGACACATATTTAAGAAATTTCAATGTTGGCCCCATTCACTGCTCACTATGCGGGCTCGATGCATGACATTTGTGGTGGATGAATTGAAGCTTCTGCGACATGAAATCGACTTGGTAATTCAATAATAAAACCCTCCTTATGTAATATACGGGGACATCAAACAACCTTAAGTATTGAAACCCTCCCATACCTTCAAGGCAACTATCTAGTCTAACCATGTCAAATTTCAATGCATACGAGAACATATTGAAAATATTTCAACGTTGGCCCCATTCACTGCTCACTATGTGGGTTTAGTGGAAGAAATTTGTAATCGGTGTATTGGAAGGTCCATGTCAAATTTCAAGATAGTTCCGACAATGATTCTATAGAAGGGAATGCCAAATGATGACAATGATAGGTGCATGATGAATGTTGATGCAAATGTGGATGATCTCAAATATTATGTGGGGACATCATACATCCTTGAGTCTTGGAACCATTCCATACCATAAAGGAATGTGTATAGTCTAACCATGTCAAATTTCGATGCATACAGACACATATTGAAGAAATTTCAACGTTGGCCCCATTCACTACTCACTATGCGGGGTCAGTGCATGACATTTGTGGTGGGTGAATTGAAGATTCTGCAACATCAACTCGACTTGGTAATTCAATAATCAAACCCTTCTAATGGTTTCCATATGGCTATGGTTAAGGCATCAAGACTAATCACTTATGAATACAGTCTCCTAATGGTGTATATATCCCAAATGGTGACTTATAAATATCCCCTCTCAAGGGCGTGTGTAGTTGTTTAAGACCTCCTTTTGTCTCATGAGCCCAAGAAGCTTTGTTTAGGTCATATCTCAATTTTTTGTACCTTTTACCATGGTAAAGACCCCAATATCCATTAGTAGTATGAAAAACCTCCTATAGGTGCATGTATCCCACTCGAAGATCAAAGATCCCTTTTATAGGGTTTACATGGAACTTTAAATCCTTGTTCATGGATTAGATCCTTAAAATATTTATACAATACTTGATTCCATTTATTTCCTCCCCTTACCATGGATAAGACCCCAAGATGCATCCTTTCTACACAAGAATCTCCTAATGGCACCCGTATCCCAAATGGAGGCCAATATCCCTTTTAATGGGAATGTGTAGTGATTCAAGGACCCATTCATGGATCATGAGTCTTAAATGTTTTATTTAGGCCTTAATAACATTTATTTTCTTCCATGATCATGGTCACAGTCCTAAGACCCATCTCTTATGTCTAAAACTTTCAAATGCTGCCTATACCTCATTTGGAGTACAAATATTCCATATTAGGGTTTGTGTGGTGGTTCAAGGTGTCATTAATGGATTATGAACCCTAAAATATTAATTGATATTCTATATCCCTTGGTTTCCTTCATCGACTATGGTTGCAAAATATCTCAATCATTACCATATCCAACCAAGAGGCCAATGATCCATGTTTGTGTGGTGGCTTGAGACCTAGTTTAAGGAAAAGATCCTTAGAAGCTTATTTTCCTCCCCTAATGGCACCCATCTTCCATTTGTATGAAAAATACTCCTTTTAGAGGACCCACGTCATAGATCAAGGCCTTGATCATGGCCCATTGGCCCAACAATATTCATTTAGGGTATAATTCCCTATATTTATCCCCCAACCATGGTTAAGGCCTCGATACCGTTCCTTGATGCATAAAACAGTGTAACCCTAGTATGCAAAACCTCTTATAAGGTCCCATATCCCAATTAATAGAGATCAAAGACCCCTTTTGGAGGGTCTATTTGGTGCTTTAGGGACACATTAATGAATCATATCCTTACAATATTTATATAAGACCTAATGTGCTTTATTTTTGTGATTTACCATGGTCAAGACCCCAAGACTCATACTTGGTGTACAAAACCTCCTAATGGAGCCCATAATTGAAGCACAAACCAAATATCCCCTATAAATGGCTTGTGTTGTGATTTAAGGACTCAGTCATGGATCATAACCCTTAAAAGATTCATTTAGGTACTAATACCCTTTATTTTTTCCCATGACCATGGTTAAGGTCTTGAGACCCATCCCTTATGCCTAAAACTTTCTAAGGATGCTAATATATCATTCATAGGATAAAGATTCTATATAGAGGGTTTATGTGATGTTTTGAGGTGTCATTAATGAATTATGATCCTAGAAGATTAGCTTAGGTACTATGGCCCTTATTTTCCTATGTCAACGATGATCAAGGCCATGAGACCCATGCCAGGTACACAAAATCTCTCAATAATATCCATATTCGAGAATGAGGCCAATGATTTTGGTTTGTGTGATGGTTTAATGCCTAGTTAAGGGATTAGTTCCCTATTAGCTTCATTTTGGGATGATATCCCAAGACTCATCCCTTATGTGCAAAGCCTCCTAATGGTACCCATATCCTACTCAAGGATGAAGGTACTTTATAAAGGTTTTTTTGGTGTTTTGAGGAATATTTCATGTTGATCCAGATTGTTTTCGGAATGAAATGAAAGTGGAGATATTACAAGGAAGTACTCATAAAAATTTCCAAAAATAGAGAGATAAAACAATACATGATTTCTATTAATGAAAGAAATGTACAGAGACTGTGAAAATACAAAGTGTAAGACTTTCTATAATGATGGAAGTTTTATATATAATAAGGGATGTGATTTCACTCATTCAATGCATGTGTCTATTCTAACCATGTCAAATTACAATGCATATAGGAACATATTGAATAAATTTCAACGTTGGCCCCAATCACTACTCACTATGCAGGGTCGGTGCATGACATTTGTGGTGGGTGAATTGAAGCTTCTATGACATCAAATTGACTTGGTAATTCAATAATCAAACCCTCCTTAAGTATTATGCGGGGACATCAAACATCCTTAAGTATTGAAACCCTCCCATACCTTCAAGGAAACTATCTAGTCTAACCATGTCAAATTTCAACACATATGGGAATAGATTGAAAAAACTTCAACGTTGGCCCCACTCACTGCTCACTATGCAAGTTCTAACCACCCAACCAAATGGGGCCAATGTTGATTTTTTTTCAAACTATTTATGTATGCACTTAAATTTTTTCAAATTGTTTATAATTCATAACCACTATCCTCTATAACTTAACCCCTGTAACCCCTTACCTCCAATGTGCATTAGTGTTAATTATTAACTCATATAGCACACTCACAGGCTTGCAAACAACCCATACAATGGACTCATGTGTTGGCTCAAGCACCAATCAAGTATAGAAATTTTTAGATGGGGAGAGCCCACTTTGTCAATTCTAGAAGTTTTTCTAAGTTATATGACCAAAGGTTTATAGAACCTATTGGGTTGTACAAAGGGGTCAAATCAAGCATTATGGGAATATCAAACATTACAAACTTTGATATAATCAACCTAGTTGAAGAAAGTATAGTGTATGAAGACCTTGTGGGAAGACCTTGGGGAAGAAAAATGAAAGAAACAATCTCTATAGAGAAGGATAGGACAAAGCTGAAAGGAAATGGAACAAGAATTATCATACCTCTATACCTTGACGAAGGTAAACCTTGGTCAAAATAGTGGGAAGAATAATATGGAATTAAGGAGTTGTATCGGGCCCTAAATGAAAATGATGAGCATATTAAACCTACTTTCATAGGAGAGGTGCATTAAGGGTCCTTAATATCTATGGGTTATAATTTGAACACTGAGATCTATGAATAGTGGATGTAAATCTATGACTCTTAAGAGAGGGTATGTTGGAGTAATGAGTCTATCCCCAAGGATAATCTCAAATATTTCTTATCAATAAGGGAAATACCACTTGTTTTTTAGAATAATATTAGTGAATACACTCATCTAATTGGACATTGTGATGAGATGTTATGGCCACATATGTTCTCAAATACAATATTAGAAGATATAACATATAAATGGTACAAGGTATATGACGCAAAAGGTGAGACATGGAAATGGAAAACATTGAAATGAATTTTTATAAAAGGCTTCTCCTTTTTCCATAGTAGGTGATGGGCTTAGCATTGATTTCTATGCTTGATGATTTATTAGGCTATAATCAATTTTTTGTAGATGGATTAAGGGATTACCTTAATACACCTAACACCTAACTATTATAACTCAATCACACCTAACCTCTATAAACCCTAATATAACCCATCACTTGTATAACCTTTATACCCTTATAATTCATAACCATTATCCTCTATAACTTAACCCATGTAACCCCTTACCTCCAACATGCATCAGTGTTAATTCTTAACTCATATAACAAACTCATAGGCTTGCAAACAACCCATACAATGGACTCATGTGTTGGCTCGAGCACTAGTCATTAATCAAGGCTCTTGAGCTCAAGAATATTCAATAATATCTTGAGGCACAACTTGTTTTCCTTCCTCGACCATGGTCAAGATCATATGATACATATAAATCAATGCACAAAACCTCCTAATGGAGTCCATATATTCCAACTCTGATGCTAAAAACCCCTTAGTTGATAGGGTGTGTGTTATGGTAATTTGCAAGTTTTGTTCATGGTGATTGATCCTAAGAAGTGATGTTTAGGGAATAAGGTCCAAGTGTTTTCCCCCCTGCCTAACCATGGCAGTTGAGATTAAGAAGGTTCATGATTGAAGGCTTAAGACCCTTCTTTCCCCCTTAATCTGCATGTTAATCCCTCAAGACCCATTTATATTGTACTTGTGTTCTTCAAATAGTCCAAAAACAACCTACAAGGTTCCTTTGAGGTGAATGATATGTTACATAGGTCACGAACTAGCTAAGACCCATCCATGATGAATAAGACCTCATAATGTCACCCATATTTAAATTGGATGCCAAAGACTCCCTAGAGAGGACTCGTGTCATGGGTTTTAAGTGTTTTCGATGGTGGTTGAGATTGAGAAGGTTTATTTATGTCTTTATTCCATTGTTTCCAACTTTCCATGCTTATGCCTCTACACCCATTTTCAATGTACAAAACCTAATCATGATGCCTATATCCCTATTAAAGGCCAACGTTCTATTATGTTGGTTTGAGGACTTGTTCAAGGCTCTTGAGCTTCAAAATATTCATCAATATTATAAGGCTCTTGAGTTGTTGTTTCCCTCCCTTGACCACGGTTAAGGGATTGAGGCTTGTTTCCCTAACACAACCATGGTGAAGGCCCCAATACCCATATGTAGTATGAAAAACATATAAATGACACTCATTTCCAAATCTTAGTCCAAATACATTGAAGTGAGAGCTCATGTCATGGTTTCTAGGTGTTTTTCATGGCACATGAGCTTGAGAAGGTTAAAGTATGGCTTAAGTCCTTTACTCCCCCCTTAACCATTTTTAGGTGTTAAGACCCATTTCTATTGAATAAAACCTACTCATGACACTTGTATCCTACTTGGAGGCCTTCAAGGAATCCTTACAAATGAGTGATGTGTTGGTTTGAGGACTTATTCAAGGCTCTCAACCCTAAAAATATTCAACAAGATCCTAAGGTAATTTTTTTTCTTCCTCAACCATCGTTAAGGCCTCTCTACCTGTCCTTACTGAGAAAAACCTCCTAATGGTGTCCTTATCCAACTCTGATGCTGA
>JZKD02S2250585.1:285494-308750 GCA_000966675.3 Picea glauca | reverse complement strand
TGCCTAACTACAAATGCATACTAATGCATACTAAAGAAACACACTTTTACCTAACGACATATTAGACCAAGTAGATCTTAACTAACTCCTAAGTGTCTAAATATCCTAACATGATCCACTCTTTGAAAATGACCAAGATACCAGGTATGCTCATTAAACTCGATCTCTCAAAAGCTTTTGATAGAGTAAGCTGGAAATACTTGCATTCTATGCTGGAGTCCTTTGGTTTTGATAAAATCTAGGTCAATTGGTCTCTCAAGCTCACCTCCTCAGCCTTTTTCTCCATCCTAGTCAATGGGATATCCTCCCTACCCTTCTCATCTACCAAAGGAATTATACAGGGTGACCCTCTCTCTCCCTTCCTCTTCGTGCTCATGGCAAAAGGGCTAGGGCGCTACATCAAGGCGAAAATTCTAGAAGGCTCCCTCAAAGGACTACCCCTTCATAACATCCATCCAACACCCTCGCACAGTTAGTTTGTCGATGAAACTCTACTAATAAACACCCCCACAGCCCGTGAAGCCACCAAACTTAACACCATTCTCTCTGATTTCATGGAAGGCTTAGGCATGCTCTTAAATATGGAAAAATATAAGCTTTACTTTTTCAATACGGAAATTACAATTCAGAACCATATTTCTAGACTTTTAGGAATACCTAAGAGCTCCCTTCCTTCCACTTACCTTGGCATACCCCTCACGAGGGAGCTGACTCGTTCCATTTCTTGGGATAACTTGCTCCTTTCCATCTCCCACAGGTTAAGCAGTTGGACCTTTAGACCTCTTAATATTGCTGCTAGACTGGTGCTCCTCAAGTCAGTCCTGTAGGCACTGCCCACCTACCTCTTCACTGCTCTTGCGGTGCCTATCTCGGTAATTCGGGCAATCAGGGACCTCCAAAGAAATTTCCTATGGCACAACCACCAAGCCAATAAAAAATGGGCACTGGTTGGCTGGGATAAACTATGCAAGCCCAAAAAATTTGGAGGATTGGGACTGCGTGATCCGGGAAAGCTCAACCAAGTCATGGGAGCCAAAATGTGGTGGAGATGGTTACAACATCTGACATAACTCTGGGTGCAAATCTGGAAACAAAAGTATGCCCCAAATACACAAGCCGATCAGTTAATCAGATTCAATGACCATATCCAAGGATCCAACATATGGAACAGGGCCTGGAAAAATCTCCTTCTCATTCAAAGGCATGCCTTCTGGGAAGTAAGGAATGGAGAAAGCACACTATTCTGGCAGGACTCGTGGCAGAAGCTACCCGCCCTCTGCGACTTGGTAAACCTTAATCCCCTCAAGCAAAAGCTTCATCTGAATACTTTTCGAAGAGTTAGAGATATTTGGAATCCGACTCATAGGAACCAGCCCTGGAGACAATGGAAAATAGAGAGAATGAAACTAAAACTCACGGAAGGCACGGATCTCCAAGCCTGGCAAGAATGCACTGCCCATAGGAAAATACCAATCAAAGATGGACCGGACATCCTTCGATGGGGATACTCTGCCACAGGTATTTTTTCAGTTAATGAAGCCTATTACCTAGAAGGAAAATACCAAAATCAACCCCCATAAATAATCTGGAGAAAAATTGGGAAAGGTATCCTTTGGCCCAAGGTTTCAATTTTATTATGGCTCACAACTCAAAATCGTATCTTCATGTGGGATAATATTTTAAAAAGAGGCTTTATAGGCCCCTCTAGGTGTTCCCTATGTCACGAGAGAGAGGAAACCATGGAACATCTTTTCAACAAGTGCCACTACAGTCAACAGATCTGGGATTTGGGAGCCCAAATTATGAAACACACCAACAGAAATAGGAGCAGTATCAAGGAAACAATTGTGAACTGGGATATGATATCCTTCCACAACCCAATTCTCGAACGCATTTGGCAACTACTCCCTGGGTTCACCTTATGGGCAATCTGGAAGGAACAGAACAAACGAATCTTCCATTCAAAAACCTCCCTTCCTGCTACCACGTGGGAACAGGTTGAGAAGTTAATTCGAGAAATGGTCAACAACAAACCCTGGAACCTTGAAGATCTTCAATGCACTCCTGAGGAGAACAACATTCTCAAAAGATAGAATATGCACATTCAGGTTCACACTCCTGTGAAGGTAAAAGGTAGCCACTCCAACATCCATGCAACATGGACCCCCCCTCCACTAGGTTTCATCAAGATAAACTTTGATGGCGCCTCCAGGGGAAACCCGGGACCGACAGGTTTCGGCTCAGTCCTCCGAAACCATGCTCGCAAGATCATGCATTTGGTATCTGGTTTCCTGGGTGAGAACACAAACAATGTTGCTGAGCTTTTAAGTCTTATTCGAGGCCTTAAGGTTGCAACTCACAATCAACACCAAAAGGTCATCGTAGAGGGAGACTCTCGGATTATCATTCGGCTCATCACCAAAATCTTTCATGGAGAACATCCACTGAGAATATCTCCCATTTGGAGGATCTTGGGACTTCTGGAAGACTTTGGAGCTCTTGTCCACCCCAACCTCACCATAGTCCGTTCTCATGTGAAAAGAGTAGCTAATGAAGTAGCAGACTACCTGGCTAATGTGGGAGTCGAGACCAAGTTAGAGCTCATACATTGGCAAGACAATCTCTCTGATGATACTGAACTCTCGAGGCGATGCAAAGACTTTTCTAGTAGGGATGCCTCAGCCCCGGATGGAGTGACATGTTGCATAGCACCACAGACATATCAATCGC
This sequence comes from Picea glauca, assembly GCA_000966675.3. Taxonomy (NCBI): domain Eukaryota; kingdom Viridiplantae; phylum Streptophyta; class Pinopsida; order Pinales; family Pinaceae; genus Picea; species Picea glauca. The sequence goes on along the minus strand of JZKD02S2250585.1, from coordinate 306,020 downwards.
CACCTGGTATGGCACCCAGCCTTGGTTTAAATGTGGCAGGCCAGTCCCCATCTATTCAACATTAACGATGGGAGCAGGCCATTACAACAGATCTCCGGATGAGTGACTTCTCCCTCGCAGGAAAGGGCATAGACTGCAAGCATCTAGTATGGCAGATTTATTGCGAGGACAGGTGTAGCCATTCCACAAGACTGTCTAAGCGAAGAGGCATGGGCATATTTGGCACATTCAGATCATTCTTGCTCTGCAATTTTTGGCCGACTGTGAGCTCTGGTGTGTTTTTCTTTGCACCCTTCAGAATTCTTCGAGCCCAGGTGAATTTGATACCCAATCCTGCTCCACGATGCCCAGGGAGCGAGGTAAGCCTCATCGAGGGTCAACTTGGTGCACCCACGCTGCTCAATGCCAGAGGAGACAACATATGGAAAGAGCACTCTCGCTGGCCAAATCCATTCTTCGTCAGAGAGCAAGGGTTTCCCATCTCTCACTTCATGCCCTTGCAATTGATTCTGCGACGGAGGAGCGCGCTCATACCCCACCAACACTAGAGAATTGGCAGTCCACAGGCATCAAACAAGAAGAAAATCCTCCAACTTCACCTAAAAATCTAGCTGGAAGCAGCATGAGAGGGAGGCTTGAGGAGGATTTCCCAACTTGTTACATCGAGGAGATACCATACACGGAAGACACTCAAGAAAGAAACAACACAGAAGACACTCATGCAAGAGAAAACACAAGGAGGAGGCTCTGTGAGGATTTCCCTACGTGTTATGTTGAGGAAGTGCCTTACATGGATGAGGTCTCGCAGAGGAACTGCGTGGTAACGGTGCACCATACAGATATAGCATCCATGGAAAAGGATGAGGCCAGCACAGAAGTAGGGATGGTTACTCCAAACGAAGCAAACACAAAGGGATTGCATGCACGATCCGATGCCCAACCACCATTCCTCCACACGGCACACCTGGATTTAGTGTTTGAACTCCGAGAACAAATGGCAGACCAGGAGTACAGAGCCCTCCTAATGGGACAATGCTTGGATATGCTTCTGGACGCCTACTCCAATGCCCCAGCTAATTGAAAATGCCCAACGTGTGCCCGACTATTTGTCATTCAGGCCAGAGCAACATGGCAGGAGGACGAGAGCGATAGGCCACCAGGTATTTGATCATGTCATTGTTAGTCTGGTTTTTTTTCTTTCACTTCCAGCTATGCTGGGGCTCCTTTTTGCTTTTAATCTTGTTGTTTAGAGTCAAGACAATGTATGGCCATCTGTCCTGGTTTCCTTCAGGCAGGACAGATGGCGAAGCAATTTTTTGTTTTCTTTCTCAAGAAGAAACATACATGCCCCAAAATGTGTCGGTTTCTGATAATATGGTGGCACATTTGGGGGCTATAGCACAGTTGTATATCTCTGTATCTTTTGTTAACATAATATAGCAGGGTATACCCTTTTTTACTTAAAAAAATATATATATATTCAAAAATAGTGTTATTTAGTACAATTATTTTCTATGTATTGAATTAACTATGAACAATGTGTTAAAAATGATTTTTTTACTATATTTTAAAAGTATGGAACAATAAATCAATTAAGGAGACACAATTACATGAAAAATCGTAATTTCAAAAAAGTAAAAGAATATTTTTTTTTATAAGATTGAAAGGAGCATGGAAAAATGACTAAAAACATGGTTGAATAAAAAATAAAAGTAAAAAATTAGAAAATTTGAAAATACATGAAAAACAAGCATTTAAAAAAATAATGTGGAAACATTGTGGATCGAAAAATTTAAAATATTGAAAAACCATCTAAAAAGGGAGGAGGGTGCTACCGGTAGCACCATTTTTAAAAATAGGGTAAAAAGCTTGACCCCCCCAAAAACGAGAACTTTGTAGAGTTCTCGTTAAGTTGGTAACTATGTTTATTCAGGGTTGAATCAAATTATTCAAACACTTGTTCTTCATAGGTGTTGATCTATCTTTCATAGTCTGTGTAGACTTGTCTGTTTGTGAATTAATTTTCGTGATTGATAAAGGCTATTATGCAGAGTTGAGTGGGCAGCAATCTGTGGCAAGATGATCCAACTTTTAGAGTTCAGTTTTGGTTTTTTATCATAGGTCCTTTTGTATGTTCCATCGGGGATGTCTAAGTTTGACTTTGGTCCAAGATTTTTGTATGAGATTTTGTAAAGAAAATGACTCTTTGGTGAATTGGGATGAAATAAAGGATTGCTTTATGTCTCATCTATCTTGATTATCATCTTGGTGTCTATACTTTTGTTCTTACACTTATTTCAACAACTGTTATATTCAGAAAATTACATAAAAGTGAATTTACAACAAGCTTTTTTGTTGATAAAAGAGTAGCCTAAGCACTCGTAATTAATACTTGTGAGTTAGGATGTTAATTTTGTTGGCTATAAACATAGGGTGATATTCCTGTCTACTTTTCTTTAGCCAAGTAAAGTCTGAAAATGCTTGAGAAAGATCAATTCATATATTTTCCTCAATATTTATTTGGCGACCATACTGGGGAGATCTTCGATATCTCTCCAGTTAATTTTTATACTGGATTTTCATCGATACATCTTTCTTTTTTGTTACTAATTCTTTGACTGTTTTGCTATTCATGATTGTTCCTGTTGCAAGGCAGCCCAATCTTGAGCCTGGTCTCCAAGACTAGACCAACATTGCTTTGAACATGTTTCATACTATTTTAGACACGGCTAGGACTCGTGATGAGATTAACTATTCTTGGGCAACAATTGAACGAGATATTAGTGTTCAAGAACAATTGGAAGCTAGACATAGGAAACCTAGAAATCAACAGTAACCTTTTGTTTCTTCAGTTTTGGCCTTTCTTTCATGTCCTTAGATTCTTGTGCTTCTAGAAGAAGAAGGGGATTGTCACCTGAAATCAACCCTATTGTTGAAATAGGAAGAAGAAACGTAGTGTTATCTGTCCAACAAAGTGCTCTAAGGAGGACTTTATCTAATTCATCTAGCTCGTCTTTCTTTCCCTCATCTATCATCCACAAGATGGCACATAGTGGAGGCTCTGGTGGCACGGGAAGTGCTCCATATTCTCAATATTCATCGTCATCAGTGATCGGTAGCTTATATAGCCACCATATCCCTGTCTAATCTACCACAAATCCCACCAAAGTCAGAAAAAATTATGGACTTTTTCAGTTCAAAGAAGACACCACAACCACACCATGGCATGTGTCCTCCCCTATTAACCTAGCACCTACTACTCATCCACTTCTGAAGTTTATGGATCACCTGCCTAAGTTTTTGGGGGATAACACTGCCAGTACCAATGAATACCTAGTGGAATTTTCTAATGTTGGTCATAACATAGGGGCAAACGACAATGACACTTGCATGCACTTGTTCATCAATTCCTTGGAAGAAAAGTCTGTGACCGACTTCATTGACCTTCGACCTAATATCCTATCTGCTAGGGAGGAGTTAATCTATGGGTTCCGATCCACTTATGGGAAATTCAAAAGCCCTGCCGATAAGTTAAGGGAATACAATAATGTCACTTATAAAGATGGTGATACCATCAGGTCTTTAAACTCGCGTTTCACCAAGTTGTACAATAAAATCCCCAAACTTATCCGCCTTCATAACCAAGCTACTTTCATGCAATACTACAATGCATTTCCTTCTCCGTACCATCATAGACTTGAGGAAAAGGCCATTGATAATCTCGGTTCCACCCTACACACTTGCTCAAAGTATGAAGAACAACTTGAAAGAACTAGTCTTCCCTAGGGAGAATTAGTTAGAAAGATAGACATGTCCACTCTCTTACAGGTAGTATAAGATATGAACAATCGTATGATAGCATTTGAGCAGAAGGTTAGTTTCTCCCCTCTCACCCCTGGAGCCTCATCCTTTTCTGCACCCTCCTTTACAAATCCAGTTGAAAACAATTTTCAGCCTAAAGCTATCCTGCCTCGGAGTTGGTGCAACTTTTGCAAGGAACACCACAAAAAAACCACATGTGAGGTAAAGAAGAGTGCCATAGATAATATATTTGTTAAAATACCAGAAGCTACTATCGTCGTCCTAGATTTTTCCGAGCCAGAAGATGTCATGTTCATCAACACTAGGCACAAAGCCTATGCCCCAAAGGTAAATCCGACCCTCCTCGCAATTCTGCTAGCCTGAGCTCATCCTCAACTGTTGCTATGCCCTAGGTTCCTAAGATTCCTGAGATTCAAATAATCACTCCCCCTCTCCCCTCTTATAAATAAAATATCTTGAATCAACTGGCCAACATCAAAGTCGATGAAACCCTCCTAGACATCGTTGTCATCCCTGAACAACAAATGCATCTAAAACAATTCATGGAAGGAAAATATTTTATTGTATCCAATCTTTTTGAAGAGGTAGATGAAGAGGATTCTTATGTAAATAGATTAGGTGTACATAAGTTTCGATACCCTGTTAAAAACCCCCCTTTTTACATTTTTGTAAAGATCATGGACAAAATTGCTCATTGTTTCCTCATTGATGGTGGTTCGGGCCCAAGTGTGATGTCAAATATTATTATGGAAGAGCTGGGCTTGTATTGTATAGATGAAAACGCTAGAATCATGACTTCTTATAATAGTATACAACAAAATACCATAGGTGAGATTAAAGATGTGATCCTAGTTTTGTATGCCAATCTTGAAATAAAGACGATCCTCAATATTCAGGTGATCAATATGCTAGTAAGAAATTACTCAATCATATTAGGAAGAGATTGGCAAGCCTCAACAGGTGGGTACCTCTCACTCAACGGAACACATTCATCTGTTCCTCAAAATGAAAAAATGTTATAGTCCTTAGAGAAGGAAGGATATTACCCTACATAGAGAGTGTCCCACAACCTAACGTAAACTATATCGAGGAGGAATTAGGAGTGTATTCCATCTTTTCTGAGGAAGATAACATTTCCATGGAACAAATCGATTTAGATGATGGCATGTGTCACATGCACTTTTATGGTTCATGCTCAAATGAAGGTAACAGAGCTGGCATTATCTTGATTTCTCCTATAGGAAAATTCCATAACATTTCTTATCGATTGGAGTTCGCTTGCACTAAAAATGTCACTGAATTCGAAGCTTTGTTATTAGGCATTGAAAACACTTTTAATCTTGGTTGCGGTCATCTCTCTATTTTTGGGGATTCCGAGCTTGTTGTGAATCTTGTGTGCAAAATTTACTCCCCTAGCAATAAATTGATGAAATGATACACCCAAATTGTTTGGGCCCTTATCTCAAACATTTTATCTTTCAACATCACCCATGTTAAAAGGGAGTTAAACTCAATGGTTGATTGGTTAGAAGTTTTTGTAGCCTCCACAAATCGACAAATTCTGCCACACAGACCTGATTGTACATTTCAATCATTGTATCGTCCACATATTCCCAACAATATAGAATCTTGGTAGGTCTTCCCTAATGATGAGAGCATTCATGCTTTTATTCAAAATGAACCTTTTAAGCCTAAAGAAATTATATCCATAGAAGATAACAAGATTCCTAAAGGCTTGACTCCTCTAGAAAGTTCATTTTCTTCAAGTGATGTAGGAAACAAGGAGAAACAAAAGGAAGAAGAGTCGAAAAGGAAGGTGGGCGAGACCATATCCTTGAAAATTGGGACACGTGTGTCTCCAAAGAATGTCAAAATAGGTGCCAAATGTTCAGATGAAGAGAAGAAGAAGTTTTCCAAGTTGCTTAGTGAATTTCAAGATCTTTTTGCTTGGTCTTATGAGGATCTTCATGGTTTTGATCCTGGCCTTATACAACATGCCATTCCCGTTCAGGAGGGCATAAAACTAGTTAGGAAAAAACAAAGACCTATCAACCCTGTGCTAGAAGAAACTATTCTAAAGGACTTGGCAAAACTTTTGAAGGCTGGAATCATCTTTCCAGAAAAATATTCTGAATGGGTCTCAAATCTAGTCCCTGTTTGGAAAAAAACTGGTCAGATTAGACTGTGCGTTGATTTCCGCACATTAAATTGAGCTAGTATAAAGGACCACTTCCCCCTCCCCAACATGGAAATGATTTTGCAACAAGTTGCAGGGTCACAAATGATGTCCTTACTTGACGGGTTTTCTGGTTACAATCAAATCAAGGTAAAAAGGGTAGATAAATATAAAACCACCTTTATTACTCATTGGGGTACCTTTTCTTACGAACGTATGCCTTTTGGTTTATCTAATGTAGGTGCCATATTTCAGAGAGATATGCAATTAGATTTTGACAATTTGATCGGTAAGATCATTCAGATCTACCTTGATGACTTAATAGTTTACTTGAAAATTTGATCAGATCATTTTGGTCATTTGAGAAAAGTTCTCATGCAATGTACACTACAACAAAACAGGCCATTAGCTCCTAGTTTAGCGTCGGATTTTAGTGCGTTTGAGGGCATGAATTGGGTTGATGAGAGGGTGCAAAACCTGATGCTAAATGACGTGTTCACTTGGGCACCAGATTTAGCGCGTAGTTTATCACCCAATTTAGCTCCCTCTTTAGCGCCAGGTTTTTCTTCCTATTTAGTGCCTAGTTTTGCTCCCTTTTTTGCGCCCAGTTTTGCTTCTAATTTTGCACCTAGTTTAGTGCCTAATTTTGCACCTAGTTTAGCACCTAAAATGTGATATAGCTCCCTAAATAACGCCCCAAATAGTGCTTGGTTTAGCTCCTGGTGTAGTTCCTAGTTTAGCTCCAGGTGTGGTGCCTAATTTAGCTCTTGTTTTAGCACCTAATTTAGCTCTAGATGTACCTCCTAGTTTAGCTCCTGGTTTAGCACCTAGTTTAGCTCCTGGTTTAGCTCCTACTTTAGCTCCTATTTTAACTATTTGTTTAAGTCCTAGTTTAGCTCCTGATTTAGCGCCTAGTTTAGCTCCTGGTTTAGCTTCTAGTTTAGCACCTGGTTTAGCATCTAGTTTAGCTCCCAATCATGCTTCATGTTTTGCTTCTAGTGTAGCGTCGAAAATAGCTTCTATTTTGGCTTCCAAATTAACGCCAAGATGTGCTTCCATTATTGCATCCTTTTTTGCTTCCAGAATTGCTTACGTGTTAGCTCCATGGTTTGCTTCCTTTTAGTTCCAACGTTTGCTTCCTTTTTAGCGTCTGGTTTTGCTTCTTTTTTAGGTCCAGGGTTTGCTTCCTTTTAGTGTTGGGATTTTCTTCTTAATTAGCATCCAATTTTTCTTCTTGTTAAATAGCCAATTTAGCTTCCTACTTAGATCCAGAAATAGATCCAAGTATGGCTTCAAATTTAATGTTGAGTTTTACTTCCATTTTAACAACCCATGTTATGTCCTTTTTAACTTCCATTTAGTAATTTAACTTATTTTATTTCAATTTAATTAGTTAAATATATCATGCATCTTAAAAAACTTATATTATTATAGAGTAACTCATATTGCATTTGAAGTATTTTATATGATAGATTTTATAAAGAATTTTTAGGGAACTGGACATCCATACAAACTAACAACATCAGTACACTTATTAAATCTCCATCTAAATAAAATCTACAACATACAATGTATATAAAATAAAAAGATAATGATTATAACATGATCATCATCTATAATTAAAACTAATCAAATATATCAATATTAGATAAGTATCATGTCCAACAACTTATATCTTTAATACTAATAAGATCATCATCATATATAACTACAACAAGTGAAAGTCAAATATGAAAATAGATCAATAACATGCTAGAATGATACATGGCCAACAATCGATGTAAGTTAAGATGATATATGTCCAAATGATATAAGTCAAAATGATAAAACTCAATAGTATGGTATTGCAGGACAGAGAGAAATACATATGATAAACATTAAGATAGGCATCATAATGATATAAAACAATGATCAATGATGGAGTCTATATGATCAATGTCATTGGCTACTACCAACAACTAGGTCATTATGATTATCTTGATCATCATAATTGTGGTCATCATCATCGTTATTCACAGTGTCTTCTTCATCTAACTCATCATCATCATCTCCCATGTCTGTATCAGGTCCATTATAATCTGGATCAATCTCATGAGGATCAACTGGATCTTCTGGAAGAGCCATGTTCTGCAAAAAAGAACATTCAAAATGAAAAGTTATTATATTTCATACAATATGTAATTTTTGTGTTATATTTCTAATATTACAACATATGAAATGAAACCATAATCATATTACATCATATCAAAGTGCACATACCATAATAAAATTTCAAATAAGTTACAAATAAGAAGTCATTCCAATGTTGTAAAACATGCAACAATTCCAATAAACGTTAGTAAAGATTGTAAAAAAATGTGTTATACATTTTAACTATCAATTGTAAATTCTATTACATAACCGTAAGTGACAACCCTCTCCATTGTGTGCTATATATGATTATGTTTGACTATAAAAAACCTTTGAGAGTTAATTGATCTATACATATTATTCAAGCAAGAGCGGATTTGATTGATTTTAAGTTGTGTTTTATTTTATTAAATAGATAATAGTGTTAGTTGGAATTTGTTTCTTGCATATATTGTGCACGATAACTTTGAAATAAAATACTTCCTCGGGTTGACAATTAAATAGTTGGGAAAATATTGCAATGCAATTAATTCAAACATTAGTTCAGCCCAATGTAATGACTGTTGTTCCTTTGAGTGTAGTTGTTGTTCATTTGAAAGGAACAACTGTCGTTCCCTTCACATGACTGTTGTTCCTTTGAGTGTAGTTGTTGTTCATTTGAAAGGAACAATTGTCATTCCCTTTGTGCGACTGTTGTTCCTTTGAGTGTAGTTGTTGTTCATTGAAAGGAACCTCTGTTGTTCCCTTCGCGTGTATTCTATTCCTTTGAGTACCGTTGTTGTTCATTTGAATAGAACAACTGTCATTCCCTTTACGATTGTTGTTCCTTTATAGGTGTTGCATCTGTGGAGGTTGGGTATTGAAAACGGAAGGTAAGAACCTACGTAGGCAACAAGTAAAATTCTTGTGCCAGTGCCTACCTTTGGATGATGCATAGAGGTTGTTTTTAGGACATATTTAGAGCCCAACATTTTGGCGTTGTTGCCAGGGAAGTTATCAAGGGCACACAAGTCCAACTGACATTGTTTTTTTAGTTGCATGTTCTTGACTCCAAGGTGAAGGGTCACGGCATGTAGGTTTCTTGATTGTTTCTTTCTTTGCATTTAGTTTTTAGTTTTTGATCCTAAATCTTATCATTTCTCTTAGTGGTGATTTAAGCACCACCCATCCTACTCACAAGTTGACAGGAACATTTGAAGAAGGAGCATTGAGATAGCACATGAAGAATCCAACAAAAATATGGCAGGTAAGAAGGAGACAGAAGTTGTTACCTTTGAATTCCCCATCAGAGATCCTGAAGGAGTGGTACAAATGTAAATCATTCCCCATCCAATCTATCAAATTTTCACGGTTTGGTAAATGAAGACCCTGATGCATTCTTATTTCAATTTGAAGTACTTTGTAGAGGTTAGGGTTATTTTACTAATGATCAAAAGTTGAATGTTTTTCCCCTTACTCTAAAAGGAACATCCCTTTGATGGTTCATGAGCCTCGGTGGGAATTCTATACAAACTTGGGAAGACATGAAATATGTATTCTTGCAAAGGTACCAAGATTATTGCAGGGTCAATGACGATATCTTTGGAATGACACAAGGAGAAGAAGAGAGTTTGGAGGAATATGTGGAGCGCTTTCAAGACAACCTTCAAAGATCCAAACAAAAACTGCTGGGAAAAGAGACCTTGAAAATACTCCTACTCAAAGGAATCCATGATGAATCTTTAGAAATCTTAAATTTGATGGGAACAGGTGATGTATTTCAGTTACCATATGATGATATTTGTGAGTTATGTAGAAGGTATTCAAGAGGGAACTTCAAGACTGGTAAGAATTATAGTGAGCCTTCTTCTCAATATTTTAAATCTGCTACAAAAACAAGAGATATAGGAGCTGAAATAAGTAATTCAATTGAAATTTTTAAAGTTGATATCATTAGCTCATTAAATTCACAATTGGATATTTTGAAGGATAAGAAGAAATGGGAGGAACCTGAAGAAACAGTTTGTCCTCGGTGCCAGAAGAAACATCTTGCAATGGATTTTCCTTTGGATAGTCTCATAATTTGTGGCATATGTGACTTGAGTCATTCAACAGATCGCTGCCCCTCCTTACCCAAGATAAAATAAATATATCAAAGAGATGGAGGAGTTGCAGTAATTTCACCACAACAACCATGGCATGCATGTATGATTCAAAACTCTATCCCTCCATTTCCTTACTCTCACAAGCAATAATTGAATACTCATACACCATGGCAACCCCAATCTCACTCCTACCTACCTTGTCCACAAGGTTGGTATGGCCCATCTTATGATCCCATGGTTACTTTCCATCATGTTGTGGCAACCAACAATCCTCCATACTTTCCACAAGATCTTCAACAACATCCTATTTTCCCATTAAGGTCATCCACACAAACCAATCATCTATACTTTCCATACTTAACTTTTCATCAAGTTCCTCCATGCCCTACAAAACTTCATGTTCAACCCACCTCGCACCCTAACCATAATAAAGTAGTGCAATATACTTACAGTGCTGACCTGCATAACTTTCCTACATTTACATCCTGAATAGTTTAGTTCTAAGAATTAGTAGCCTAGTTTAGAAATAAAAATGAGACACCTTCAAGAGATCATCATTCGATCTCTTGTAGCCTTGATCTCATGGAATTTTTTTCAAAAATCATCATTTTTAAGTTTTAGCAGTTGCTGCAACACGTTGTGTAAGTCAATATAGGTACTCAGTTCTTGAAATTTTTGTTATGGGCATGTATTCCATTTAAATTTATATCATTAAAAAAATTCACAGCTATTCCGGTCACTTTTTGAGAGCCATATTTCATTTATTGGATTTTTGTGGCATTTTGGCTTGAAATTTTTACTAAAACACAGTTGGGATAGTCCGTTTTTGGGAGACCAAATGGATTTATTTTCAAAACCTGTTTACATCCCAAATATCCCTTTGAATCTAGTTTCCAAAACAATTTAAATTTTTGAAATTGAGCATCAAACTAAAAGGTTATGGTCAAAATACTAACGGGATGTCAAGAAGGCAGCTTAGGAACAGAGCTAGGACAGTCACTTTTTGGATGACTTGTTGGATATATCTTGAAAACCTATTTCATTGGTATATTCCCCTATGAATTTAGTTTGCAACGCAATTTGAAACACTCAATTCCGATATTATTTGAGGAATTTATGACCAAAACACTGATTGCTTGTCAGAAATCTACACTTTGAAAAATATGTCTTCCCAACTGTTCGTTGGTAAATTTGACTCATCAATTCCTCTTGTCATTAAAAACTGTTTATATTGGAGATACCTACAAGAATGTAATTTCATGTCAAATTGGAATCACATCAATCTGTCATCAAACGAAAAATTTATGCCTAAAACCGTGACAATTGGTCTTGTCCAAAATTCAAAAAACACCTTGTCATGCAGGGTGTTAATGAGCATATTTGTCATATCATTACATGGAATTTTCTAAACATGTTTCTAATGGACATAGAAATCATAATGTACTTTTATTTGGCTTTGTAATCACTCAAATTGGACAAGAAACAAATAAGTTATGATTGAAATACTGTTGGGTAGTATATGTTGGCCAACACTCCTAAATAGGTATAAAATGAATTTTGTTTCATTTATTTTATTTGGATTTGTTTTATAAGTAACTACATGTTTTTTTTTTTGTGTATGTCTTGGATGAAGAGACACCATAAAGCTCTCTTCTCCATTATCTCACGTTTTATTGCAGGTAATTGCTCATGTTTTGCAGGTCCTTGGAAAATCGAAGAAGGTTAATACATGCATGAGTGATTCTTGAAGAATTTTTCTCAAATTTTCAAATGGATTGAGCACATAACAAATGGAGATATTGATGTGAAAACCATACAAAGACCAATGTTTCAAAATTCAAGTTCCATTGCTACATTAACCATGCCAAGAATCCTTCTAAGAAGACATTATGCTCACCATGCTCATTCACCAGGACACACATGCATGAACTGTCAGTTGCATTGGATCTGGAGTACCTGGTTTCAACTATTGGGGCCCCTACCCTATCATTCTGTCAACCAAAAAATTATTTGTTGGAGTATCTCCAACACTAGGGTTTTGGTCAATAAGGCATAGTGCAATTTCTGAAGAGGAGGTCGATTTTCAAGAACATTGTGTTGGGTCATTTGGGCTAGTGTAGTCACGTGGTCCTTGGGCAAATAGACTTGCAGGAGCTTATGGAAGTTCATTATACTACTCTGTTTGGATTTTATGCCCTCGGACCAAATTGACCACATGTCCTTAAATGAATTGAGGAGGTGAGTTGTAACTCTCGATAAAAATCAAACCGGGACTCATATGCATGAACCGTTAGTTGCATTGGATTAAGAGCACTAGGTTTCAGCTAGTGGGGCCCCTACGCTATCATTCCGTCGACTGAAAAACCATTTGTTGTAGTATCTTCAGCACTAGGGTTTTGGTCAAAGAGGCATAATGCAATTTCTGAAGATGAGTTCGATTTTCAAGAACACTCTGTCGAGCATTTTTTGCTAGTGTAGTTGCATGAGAATTGGACAAACAGACTTGTGGGAGCTTACGAAACTCCATTATGCTGCTCGGTTTGGATTTTATGCCCCTGGACCAAGTTGGCCACATGTCCTTGAATGGCCTGAGGAGGCGAGTTGCAACTATCATTAAAACTCAAACCGAGACTCGGATGAACGAACCGTTAGTTGCATTGGATCTGTAGCACTGAGTTTCAGCTATTGGGGCTCTTACTCTATCATTCCTTTGACCGGAAAACCATTTGTTGGAGTATCTCCAACACTAGGGTTTTGGTCAATGAGGCATTGTGCAATTTTTGAAGAGGAGGTCGATTTTCAAGAACACTATGTGGGGTCTTTTTGGCTAGTGTAGTCATGTGGGCATTGGCCAAACAGACTTGTCGGAGCTTAAGGAAGTCTGTTATGCTCCTCGGTTTGGATTTTATGCCCCTGGACCAAATTGACCACATGTCTCTAAATGACTTGAAGAGGCAAGTTGAAACTCATGATAAAACTCAAACCGGGACTTAGATGCATGAATCGTCAGTTGCATTGGATTAAGAGAACCATTTTTCAGCTAGTGGGGCCCCTACGCTATCATTCAGTCGACTAGAAATCCATTTGTTGGAGTATCTCTGGCACTAGAGATTTAGTTAATGAGGCATAGTGCAATTTCTGAGGATGAGTTTGATTTTCAAGAACACTATGCCGACAGTTTTGGCTAGTGTAGTTGCATGGAAATTGTACAAATAGACTTGTGGGAGCTTGCAGAACTCTGTTATGCTGCTCGATTTGGATTTTATGCCCTCAGACCAAATTGGACACATGTCCTTGAATGGCTTGAGGAGGCGAGTTGCAACTATCGATAAAACTCAAAACAAGACTCGAATATATGAACCGCCAGCTGCATTAGATCAAGAGTACCTGGTTTCAACTATTGGGGCTCCTACCCTATCATTCTATCGACCGAAAAACAATTTGTTGGAGTATCTCCAACACTAGGGTTTTGGTCAATGAGGCATAGTGCAATTTCTGAAGAGGAGGTCAATTTTCAAGAACATTGTGTTGGGCCTTTTTGGCTAGTGTAGTCACATGGTCTTTGGCCAAATAGACTTGCAGGAGCTATGGAAGTTCATTATGCTACTCTGTTTGGATTTTATGCCCCCAGACCAAATTGACCACATGTCCTTAAATGGCTTGAGGAGGCAAGTTGCAACTCTCGGTAAAAATCAAACTGGTACTCATATGCATGAACCATCAGTTGCATTGGATTAAGAGAACTAGGTTTCAGCGAGTGGGCCCCCTATGCTATCATTTCGGCGACCGAAAAACCATTTGTTGTATTATTTCCAGCACTAGGGTTTTGGTCAATGAGGCATAGTGCAATTTCTGAAGATGAGTTCGATTTTTAAGAACACTTTGTCAAGCATTTTTTGCTAGTGTAGTCACATGGAAATTGGCCAAATAGACTTGTGAGAGCTTATGAACCTCCATTATACTGCTCGGTTTGGATTTTATGCCCATATACCAAATTGGCCACATGTACTTGAATGGCCTAAGGATGTGAGTTGCAACTATCAATAAAACTCAAACCGAGACTTGGATGCACAAACCGTTAGTTGCATTGGATCCGTAGCACTAGGTTTCAGCTATTGGGGCTCTTACTATATCATTCCTTCGACCAGAAACCCATTTGTTGGAGTATCTCCAACACTAGGGTTTTGGTCAATAAGGCATTGTGCAATTTCTAAAAAGGAGGTCGATTTTCAAGAACACTGTGTGGGGTCTTTTTGGCTAGTGTAGTCATGTGGGCGTTGTCCAAATAGAATTGTCGAAGCTTAAGGAAGTTTGTTATGCTACTCGGTTTGAATTTTATTCCGTGGGACCAAATTTACCACATGTCTCTAAATGAATTGAGGAGGTGAGTTGAAACTTGTGATAAAACTAAAACCGGGACTCATATGCATGAATCGTCCATTGCATTGGATTAAGAGCACCATTTTTCAGCTAGTGGGGCCCCTACACTATCATTCTGTTGACCGAAAAACCATTTGTTGGAATATCTCTGGCACTAGGGTTTTGGTTAATGAGGCATAGTGCAATTTCTGAAGATGAGGTCGATTTTCAAGAACACTATGCCGACAGTTTTGGCTAGTGTTTTTGCATGGAACTTGTCCAAACAAACTTGTGGGAGATTACAGACAGAGCTTACAGACTTGTGGGACTTGAGGAGGCGAGTTGCAACTATTGATAAAACTCAAACCCAGACTCGGATGCATAAACCGTCAGTTGCATTGGATCCAGAGTACCTAGTTTCAATTATTGGGGCCCCTACCCTATCATTTCATCGACCGAAAAACAATTTGTTGGAGTATCTCCAACACTAGGGTTTTGGTCAATGAGGCATTGTGCAATTTTTGAAGAGGAGGTTGATTTTCAAGAACATTGTATTGGGTCTTTTTGGCTAGCATAATCACGTGGTCCTTGGCCAAATAGACTTGTAGGAGCTTATGGAAGTTTTGTATGCTATTCTGTTTGGATTTTATGCCCCCAGACCAAATTAACCACATGTCCTTAAATAGCTTGAGGAGGCGAGTTGCAACTCTCGATAAAAATCAAACCAGGACTCATATGCATGAACCGTCAGTTGCATTGGATTAAGAGCACTGGGTTTCAGCTAGTGGTGCCCCTACGCTATCATTCCGTTGACCAAAAAACCATTTGTTGTAGTATCTCTGGCACTAGGGTTTTGGTCAATGAGGCATAGTGCAATTTCTGAAGATGAGTTCAATTTTCAAGAGCATTATGTCGAGTATTTTTTGCTAGTGTAGTCGCATGGGAATTGACCAAACAGACTTGCGGGAGCTTACGAAACTCCATATGCTACTCGATTTGGATTTTATGCCCCTGGACCAAATTGGCCACATGTCCTTGAATGGCCTGAGGAGGCGAGTTGCAACTATCAATAAAACTCAAACCGAGACTCGAATGCACGAACCGTCAGCTACATTAGATCCGTAGCACTGGGTTTCACCTATTGGGGCTCTTACTCTATCATTCCTTTGACCGAAAAACCATTTGTTGGAGTATATCCAACACTAGGGTTTTGGTCAATGAGGCATTGTGCAATTTCTAAAGAGGAGGTAAATGTTCAAGAACACTGTGTCATGTCATTTTGGCTAGTGTAGTCATGTGGGCCTTGGCCAAACAGACTTTTCCAAGCTTAAGGAAGTCTGTTATGCTACTCAGTTTGGATTTTATGCCCCTGGACCAAATTGACCACATGTCTCTAAATGGCTTGAGGAGGGGAGTTGAAACTCGTGATAAAACTCAAACCGGGACTCAGATGCATGAATCATCAGTTACATTGGATTAAGAGAACCATTTTTCAGCTAGTGGGGCCCCTACGCTATCATTCTATCAACCGAAAAACCATTTGTTGGAGTATCTCCGACACTAGGGTTTTGGTCAATGAGGCATAGTGCAATTTTTGAAGATGAGGTCAATTTTCAAGATCACTTTGTCGGGAAGTTTTGGCTATGGTATTGGTATTGGTATTGGTATTGGTATGGTATTGGTATGCATATCATTGCCAATATTGGTATGGTATACCATACCAATATTGGCAATGATATGGTAGACCAATACTTGGTCTTGGTATACCAATGCCATACCAATACCAATACCATATATTGGTATGGTATTGGTATTATTATGGCATTGGTATGCACATCATTGCCAATGCATACCTTTGTCATGCAAAGGTATTGGTATTGGTATGCAATGGTATTGGTATTGGTATGGTATGTTGTTGGTATTGGTATGGTATTGGTATGCATATCATTGCAATGCAATGGTATTGGTATTGGTATGCAATGGTATGGATTGGTATGGCATTGGTATTGGTATTGGTATGGTATGGGATTGGTATTGGTATTGGTATGGCACAATATAGTATGGTATTGCTATTGGTATGGTATGGTATTGGTATTTGTATGGTATTGATATTAGTATGGTATTGGTATTGGTATGGTATGGTATTGGTATTGGTATGGTATAATATGATATTGATATTTGTATGGTATTGGTATGCATATCATTGTCAATGCATACCATTACCATGCAATGGTATTGGTATTGGTATGCAATGTTATGGTATTGGTATTGGTATTGGTATTGTTATTGGTATGCAATGGTATGGTATTGGTATTGGTATTGGTATTGGTATGATATTGTATTCATATGGTATTGGTATGGTATTCTTTGTATTTGCAAGAGAGAATTTAGCACAATGGCAATGTTATGTGGAACTTTATCTCATATTATGGTGTGGTATTGGTATGCATATCATTTCCAATATTGGTATGGTATACCATACCTATATTGGAATGATATGGTAGACCAATACTTGGTATTGGTATACCAATTCCATACCAATACCAATTCCATACCAATACCAATACCATACCAATATTGATATTGGTATGGTATTGGTATTGTTATGGCATTAGTGTGCACATCATTGCCAATGCATACCTTTGTCATACAATGGTATGCAAAGGTATTGGTATTGGTATACAATGGTATGCAATGGTATTGGTATTGGTATGGTATGTTGTTGGTATTGGTATGGATATCATTGTCAATGCATACCATTTCCATGCAATTGTATGCAATGGCATGGATTGGTATGGTATTGGTATTGGTATGGTATGGTATTGGTATTAGTATTGGTATGGTATTGGTATTTGTATGGTATTGATATTAGTATGGTATTGGTATTGGTATGGTATGGTATTGGTATTGGTATGGTATTGGTATTGGTATGGTATAGTATGGTATTGATATTGGTATGGTATTGGTATTGGTATGGCATTGGTATGCATATCATTGCCAATTCATACCATTAACATGCAATGGTATTGGTATTGGTATGTAATGTTATGGTATTGGTATTGATATTTTTATTGGTATGCAATGGTGTTGTATTGTATTGGTATTGGTATTCTTGGGATTTGCAAGAGAGAATTTTTCACAATGGAAATGTTATGTGGAACTTTATCTCATATTACGGTATGGTATTGGTATGCATATCATTGCCAATATTGGTATGGTATACCATACCAATATTGGCAATGATATGGTAGACCAATACTTGGTATTGGTATACCAATTCCATGCCAATACCATACCAATATTGATATTGTTATGGTATTGGTATTGTTATGGCATTGGTATGCACATCATTGCCAATGCATACCTTTGTCATGCAATGGTATGCAAAGGTATTGGTATTGGTATGCAATGGTATTGGTAATGGTATGGGATTTTGTTCGTATTGGTATGGTATTGGTATGCATATCATTGTCGATGCATACCATTTCCATGCAATGGTATGAAATGGTATGGATTTGTATGGTATTGGTATTGGTATTGGTATGGTATGGGATTGGTATTGGTATTGGTATGGCATTAGTATGCATATCATTTCCAATACATACCATTACCATGCAATGGTATTGGTATTGGTATGCAATGTTATGGTATTGGTATTGGTATTGGTATTGGTATTGTTATTGGTATGCAATGGTATGGTATTGTATTGGTATGGTATTGGTATTGGTATTCTTGGGATTTGCAAGAGAGAATTTATCACAATGGCAATGTTATGTGGAACTTTATATCATATTCATATAAGGATTAGGGATGAGAAATATAGTTTGGTTTGGTCCAAGAATCCTATTCTAAGATAATAGATTTCAAAGTACAATACTATGTTATGTAATGCAGAACAAGACAAAATCATTGTGGTGGAAGCCCCTTTGGAATATTAGAGCTCCTATGAAGACACATGTTTATACGTGGCTAGTGTTGAGAGAGAAGTTACTTCTTTGAGATCATTTGCAAAGAAGAAGTAACCAAGGGTCTGGCATGTGTTTACTTTGTAAGATGGATGATGAAGTTATCACCCATATATTAGTGAAAAAAAACTATGTTAGAGAAGGTCCAAGGGAAAGAAGGCCCTATGAATGTTGGATGAGAATACACCTTATCCAAATAGTAGGAAAATATAAATAAATTAAACAAAAGTGGAAAATCCCTGCTAGGAAAACTGTGTTTGTTATCAAGAGCCACAGAACAAGGGCTAGTATTTCCAAACTCCATAAATTGCAAGGAACATTCCACAAGTTCATAATATTCAAAGGAAAAGGACAAGGATTCCCAAATGGGGATCCATTGACAAAAAATAGGGAAAAAACAAAGCAAGGGATCCTTCGGTATTATTGATACCTCATTTTCCATCCATATTACAAAGTCGGTCCACTTTTTATTTTGTAACATTTCTTTTTCAAAATGAGTTGGATGCCGACCATATTTGTCTTCCTGTCAAAACATGACACATGGACTAATTAAAATAATAAATATGTAATCATTTACTTTTTCTAGGAAATAAAAAAAAAACATTTCACATAATAAATATACTTGCAAAGGTGCAGATCAATGCTTGTAAACCTTTTTGGCCACTATGATGTATGGCTTGGAGTTTTGCAAGCGTAGCTTTGGAGGCTTTATTTTGAAACATAAAGTAAGTCAATTGAACTATGCACAAATAAAATATAAAAATCGTTTAAGAAATTTGATATAATATTATGAGAAAATTGAAATACCTAGATACTCTCCTCACCAGACTTCCTTCGTGCATCTAAATTCTCATATGATTTGACAAGTTCTTTCCATACTTTTATACTGACATCAATTGGCCTTTTTTTGAGCCTTAGCTCGAGCGAGAGTTTTTTTATCTTGTTTGTTTGATTGCACCTAAATCTCTTGCAATTTTGAGAAATTTCCCTTTTCACTTTTTTTACTGACCAACCTATGCCAAATTTAGACTCCATGTCATGAATTACAGCTTTATGTAGGTGCATTGGTATCTTTGAGAAAGGAAAATGGAGACGGTCTTTGAATTGTTGAAGGCATGATTCCTTCAACCTGTTCAAAAAAACCTTCCCGACATCTGACATTTTGCTTTTTCCTGAAACCATGTCGTATTCTATCCTTGTATCATAGTTCCCAATGCAAGTTCCAAAACATGCCATGGTGGACGAAGTTTGGGTCCCAGGAGTGGCTTTGACATTGGAGGTCTCCACTCTTTGTTCCATATTCTTAGATGTTATCCTATATGATTTCCTCCTTGATTTTTTGTTTGATCCAAGAGTGGTTGGGGAATCAATTGATTCCCTTTCACAGGGTTGATTTGCTTGCAATGTCTCAGGTGTCTTAGTGGATCGTTTTTCTATGTATTTTGCAAGCGTTTTCAAGTCTACACCATCAATTTTTTTTATGGCCTCTATCCCCAATATTGAAGCCAATGCATCTTTTTCCTGGTCAGTCTCATGTCCCTAGACATATAAAATAATTTTTTTGTGTTAAAATTTTCAATAAAAAACAAATAACTAAAAATAAAATAAAATAAATGAGACAATTAAAAATCTATAAATTGAGAAGTACTTACCTCATTATGGATAGAATTTGTTTCCTTCCCTCTACTTGACATTTTAAGAAAGCTAGGGAAAATCTCTTCTATCAGGATTTGGGCAAGTGGACTTTGTGACGATTTTTGAAGGTGCTTATTTCTTCTCTCTTCTTCCTGGTCTTTTTTTTCCTATTCTAACAAGGATAAGCAAATTTCAAACTTAGATAGTGTTGGAAGATTGATTGTTGTCATTGATGTCAAGCCTAGTCATGGGTTTTGGACCACAAGATTGATAAAGGTATTTGGACATGAAGGAAAATGCACATGCATATACAACACCCATGAATGGATAGTATACATCATGCTGTTTCCAGTGG
>JZKD02S2250585.1:265343-284879 GCA_000966675.3 Picea glauca | reverse complement strand
GCCCTGAAAATAATTAAAGAAAATAATTACAAAATAATAAAGTGTCAGGTTGGCCCTAATGTTAAAAGGAAGTGACATAAATGGTATAAATAAATATCATTATACATTCATTTGACACAGGTCGGATTTCAGAGGGAAGAAGAAGTAAAAGAAGGTCGGATTTCAAGGGAGGATGAAGTCTTCTGGTGATGTGTTCTAAGTATTAACAGATAGACCATAAAATATGAGGAAATTTATATGTAAAGAGGTTGAATTGTGAAATTTGATAATTGTTTTACCTGAAAATCTTAGGTCGCCCTTAGGAAACCCCCAAATCATGCTCTGGTCTTACCCTATCTCTATTCTCCCTAGGAAACACCCAAATCGTGTTGGAGTCCAAATCTAGTTTGAAACTTCGTTGGTACGCTCACACCGAGTCACCCTTCACCCTAGGAAACACCCAAATCATGTTGGAGTCTCCCTAAGAAACACCCAAAATGTGTTGGAGTCGAAATGTAGCAAGAATTCACTTGAATTGTCATGCTCTATCTCCAATCGCCCTGGAAAACACTCAAATTGTGTTGGAGTCGAAATGTAGAAGGGAGTTCAGTTGGACAGGTCACAATCTTTCTCCATTCGCCATAGCAAACTCCCAATTCGTTTTTTTGTATTTCTTCCCCTCCAAAATGTCAAATTCATCCCCTTGCCCACAGATATATGTGTTTTTTAGGTTTTACATATCAGTGGGCATATTCGTCCCGTTGCCCACGGGTATTTTCATTTTTTTAAATGTCTACAAATCAGTCGATGCTAAATTGGGGGCCAACAATGCCTAGTTTAGCACTGATTTATCCCCTAATGTAATCAATTATGGGCACCTTATTGGAAAAAAAATACCAGGGAATGCGCCTAAATTTGGTCAAAACGTGTCCATTTTGGGCCAAATTGGAAATGGGATAAATGGAAGAGAAAATATCTCCATAATGTAACATCATAACAATGTAGTTCCTCTAATGCAAATGGGATAAATGATTGCATCCAAGATTTACTAGATGAGACCATAAGCACCCTCCCGAAACATCTTCAATTGAGACATTCAAGTAACTCACACACATCACTCATCCAAAGTGTCATATACAAGTTTCCTACACTCAAGGTGACGTGGTAAAATGTATGGGAAGGATTTTCCTACACATTAGGTGTAGGTAAGTACCTAAACTGGGATTTTTGCACAAATTGACCAAAATGTGTATCTAGCGATGCCAAGTCTAATTTCACAAGACAAAGTCTTAAAATCCTTGTCCAAGTGTGTGATTGTACTCCAAATGGGAAAAATGTAGATGTAAGTGATGCCAAAAGTCATCATGTGATGTTGCACAATGTGACATTATGTGTCCCATCAATATCCTGAGAAAATGGCTTCCCATACACACACCCACTGACCCTAGAAAAACTTGGATATTATTTATTAATACAACAAAATTTCAGTTGTGGCATTGTCCAAATTATTTCCAAGATGAATAAATTGAACAATACTATCCATTATTAAGGAATCTAACAATAATGAATGGATTGAACCTCGATCACTATCCTAGTCACATGGGTGATTTCCTTAAAAATTTAGTTGATTACAAGGCATAGAAGAGAACAAAGAACAACTTTATAGTTATGAAAAAGAATAGGAATACTAATCAAGAACTAAATAACATGGTCACATGCACCGCACATATTGTATATAAATTTTTCCAGGACTTCATCCATTTGAGCTACAAAAGTTGGTATTTTGTTTCCTTTCCAACAAACTCTAGAGTATCTTTCAACATCCAAGCAATAAGAGAGAGATATTGCCCTTACTAGTAGTAAATATCCAATGAGTGTGTCAAAGAGATTTTAGTGGGATAGATGTTGAAGAGTGAAACACAACTGTGGTTGGTGAGTTTGAGACATTGATGAAGAATCATACTTCGTGATTGACCCCATTACCTACAAGAAGAAATCTTCTGGGATGTTAGTGTGAGTGGGAAAAGTATAACACATGTGGATCTATTGAAAGATGCAAGGCTATATTGGTCACCAAGGGTTATCCCCAAGAGGGGACGACTTCAAGTAAAATTTTCATTAATGGTGCAAGAAAACAAATTGAAGCATGAAATGTAATTAAGAATCCAAGAACAAATGTGTATGTTATTATCTTTCCATAGGACTTGGACAATTTCTCTAGTAACCAATTCTATATTGCACATCAATGGATTTACCCAAATTGTATCCAGTGTAATAAATATACTATTCCTCCATCATACCTAAGCCAATGACCAGTGTATTCAATGATGGGAATAAACACATTTGGATTACCTTAATAAAAAATAATGTTAAAATAACTCATGTACAATTTCAACACTTTGGTCCTGCCTAGGTTGGGCCAATAGTCAAATTTAAGTTAAATGACGATGATATAAGATATTACTAAGATGTAGAAAGTCAATATTGAATATATCAAACCATTACAAGATCCCCCATCTATCGCTTTCCCTTGAACATTAGATTAGATTAGTTCTACTTCAATATTGCATATACTTTGCATGTGCTTCGTAAGTTTACGATCCTCGGATTGACAAATTAAATAGTTGGGCAAGTAATACAACTCAATTAACACAACATTGGTTCGGCCCAATATAATGACTATCATTCCCTTGTCATGATTTTTGTTCCTTTTGCAAGTAGTGTTGTTCATTTTAATGGAACAAATGTTGTTCCCTTGTTACAATCGTTGTTCCTTTTGTAAGTAGTGTTTTTCATTTGAACGGAACAACTATTGTTCCCTTGTTACGATTGTTGTTCCTTTTGTAAGTAGTGTTGTTCATTTGAACGAAACAATTGTCGTTCCTTTTTTTCTGATTGTTGTCCCTTTGTAGGGGTTCATCTATGGAGGACGGGTATTGAAAATGGAAGGTAAGAACCTACGTAGGCAACAAGTAAAAATCTTGTGCTAGCGCCTACCTTTGGATGATGCATAGAGGTTATATTTTAGGACAAATTTAGAGCCTAACAAGTACTCGTAAAATCCTAGGATATACTCATTTTGAAAAAGAGAGTAGGGCATATAAATTTGCATGTTGCAGACTATTGAGAAAGTATTTTATGACCCTTCTAATTCTTTGGATGATTACTCATTAGTGCTCTATTTTAGTGTTCCATATTATTAGTGTTATGTTTTAGGATCTTGTCATATCCCCGACCTTTCTTCTTTGTGACAAATTTTAGGAATGGATATAATTGTTCTTCTATGACTGTCTCATCCTATAGTTCTTGAAACCTAGTAGTGAATGCATCATTGGCATCCTACCCATCCTAGGACTATCTGGTAACAACATGAATACTATTTTCACTGAGAGGGATTTCTAGCCAAATCCACCTACTTGAGTCCATGAAAATAGTAGCCACACACACTTTCTTATTGATGTAGGAGCATTGTTTGCAAGCGTGTAGAGGCGAGACCACTCAACACGTGAGAGTTCTTATAGAACTTCAACGTGGGCAGTTACAACCGATTTCAGAATCCATCTCCACTCAGCGTTGGAATTCACCTTTGGAGGCACGCTTGAACCGGTGCCGAATTTTACCCTTTCAGGAAAGTTTTGAAATTGTAAACAGAGCAGGAGTTTCCACTTCGGCTCTGGAATGCGACTGAACTAAGATAGTGTAGGATGAATTTTAGAGTAAGAAAGTAGCTATGGGAAACCCTAGAAACATTTTTGAGTTATGTATAAGTTTGTACACCCAGTTAGAGAGAGTTGCAATACAGAGAGAAATTAGCTATAAGAGAGAACTGCGAGTTAGCAGGAGATCTCAGTGTTTTGAGTTACTATAATTTTGAATGTATTATGTAGCCATTGGGCACTTGTGAATATAACATAATAGAAATTGATCCAAATATATGATGTGTGGACTATGTGCATTTACCTGTCATTTATGGTTACATGAACAAGTGGATGGAACTGTGAGTTTTTCCAGTTTCAATTGTTTCTCTTCATTGGAAGCTCTGCAAGGTGTGCATCGAGCCAGAGAGGAATGTAAGGAGATCAGGAGGAATTTCTCTACGATAAATACCATGGATCTGAGTTATTGAAATCCATCAAATGCAAGGAGTGTGTGGGAAATCAAAGTCTGAACCAGACAAAGCTCAGGAGGGATAACGCTTCAGAAAGTGTTATCGAGATCCAGGAACACATTCCCTGGAAGGAACGAAGACCGAGTCTTCGAAGACTTAGAAAATATTTTAAGTCTGAAGGTAGTAAAAGCTCAGGAGGAATAACGTCGTCGAGCGTTGGATTGCGGCGGAAGATCCCATAGACTATCTGATTTGAGGGAGAAGAGTAGGCTTTAATGTTTCGTAGATCTGGGAGGGGAGATCCCGAAGATCTGAACGGATGGTGGAGAGTCCTTGAGGAGAAATGTTGAAACCTCACCAACCGTTGGATAAGGTGGAGTTGCGAGGAGGTTAGCGGTGAGGACTTTTGACGTCCAAAGATCAGGAGGAATAATGACCATTGATCTCAAATAGATCTGGACCGTTGGTCCATTTCATGATTTTGGGTACCGTGAGTTGGAAGGATAGAAGTCCTTATCTCCCAAAACCTCGAATTGTGAAATAGTGAAATAACGAGGTCAGACTTGGACCGTAGATCCCAGGGATTATTTTGAGCCATTGATCGAATGCCAAGGCATTTCAGTGTTTCTCCATTTCGTCATTTCGGCAACCGGGGATTGCAAGGAGTAGAGATATCCCTTGCACCCATATTTCATGAAACGTGAAAAACCGAAAGAATATGCACTGGGACATTTCGGTATTTTGACAAGTGGGGATTCCAAAGAGCAGAAATATCCCTTGTACCCTGATTTCATGAAACGTGAAAACCCGAAGGATGAAGGGACGAGACGCTTGACTTGTGAAGTCCCAGCCCATGATATTTCGGCATTTTGGCAACCGAGGATTCAAAGGACAAAGGGACGAGACGCTTGACTTGTGAAGTTTTGGTCCACGACAAGCGCCCTTTTTGTCTTAGCACAAGGTCACGACTCTTGGTCGTGTGCTATGGGAGCTCATGCTTGGTGCTTGGAAAGGCCAACTGAGCATTTTTGGGGGCCCTGTGTGTTTGTTTGAAGGATTTCAGTTTGGAACCAAAAGAGACATTTCGACTCCAGAATCAAAAGATCCTAACCGGGAGGTCGCACAACCCTTAAGAGGGATAGGGGGTCTACATCAAGTGGTATCAGAGCATCATTTTTTTGTTTGTATACTTCAGGTGAAGGAGTAAAAGAAGGAGACAGAGAAATCAAAGATGTACCCTGTGTGTGACAGATAGTCAACAAAATGCCGCCAAGAAGACAAGAGCTACCTTTATCCAATCGTGCTATAGAGAGGGAGATGCGAGAGCTTCATGCCCGATTGGAAACAATGGAAGCAACATAGAGAAGAGAATATGATGTTGGGGATTTCATGGATGTAGAAAGTGAAGAGGTTGAGGTTGAAGAAGCTGCAGGAGAGGATGCTGTAGAAGAACGTTTGTTGAGAGCAGTTTCCAGATTGGGAGGTAGAGCTAAGATAGACGTCCCCATGTATGAGGGAAATCTAGATGCTAAAGAACTGTTGGACTGGATAAGGTCCATGTACAAACACTTCGACTATGAATATGTCGATGTGGAGAAGAAGGTGAAGCAGGCAGTCACCAGGCTAAAAGGGCATGCAGCACTGTGGTGGGAGGAACTGTAGGCTGAGAGGAGAAGTAAAGGAAAACAGAGGATAAAGAGTTGGGACAGGATGGTAGCCAAATTGAAGGCTAAGTTCATACCCAAACACTACTAAATAAAACTATTTAGGAAGCTACAAAACCTAAGACAGAAAGGGATGACAGTCAAGGAGTACACTGAGGAGTTCTACCGGTTGAACATCAGAACTGGACAAAGGGAGAGAGAAGAAGAAAGAGTCGCCAGATATATAAATGGCTTGAGATATGAAATCCAAGACAAGCTTAGCATGATTTCAGTAAGGACTCTGGAAGATGCTTATCAGTTTGTGCTGAAGGCAGAGGAGAAGCTGACCAAAAAAGAAAACCAGTGAGGAAGAGGTAAAGGCTCGATCCAAAGAAAAATCAAGGGATTTAACAGTGACATAGCACATCAGTCTAAGGATGAGGCTGAGAAACCACACAATCACTCAGAACGAGGAGGACATTCATGAGGGAGACAGAGTGGTGGACGAAACTCTTCTAGAGGAAGAGGCAGAGAAGGAGTAAGGTGCTATAGCTATGGAAAGATAGGGCACATGTCTTGGGAATGTCTCGAGAAGAAGAAGGAAGGATAAGAAGCTCACATTTCAAAAGCACAATGAAGAGATGTTGAGGCAGAAGAAGCAGAGGATGGAGCATTCCTGATGTTGAGAAAAGTCCTCTTAAAACCAGAGGCAAAAATTGAAAAACCAATGTAGAGAAACAATCTCTTCAGGACATCTTGCAAGACTAAGGATAAAGTATGCAAGGTGATCATTAACATTGGGAGTAATGACAACCTAGTATCCACAAAGATGGTGGAGAAATTGGAGCTAAAGACAACTGCACATCCAAGGCCATACAAAGTCTCATGGCTGCAAAAAGGACACCAGGTAATGATCACTAAACAATGCCTGGTTGAAATTAAAATAGGAGGATATAAAGATGAAATCCCATGTGATGTAATTCCCATGGACGTATGCCACATTTTGTTGGGAAGACCATGGAAGTTTGATAGAAATGTCATTCATGATGGGAGGAAAAACACATATACATTAGAAAAGAATGGTAGGACGCATATGTTGTTGCCAATGGAGGAGAAGAGAGCGAAAGAGGAAGACAACACAAGCATACTTCTCATGAGTGGGAAGGAACTCCTGAAAGAAGTCAAGGAAGAAGAGGAGATGCAGTTCATTGTGGTGAGGAATCCCAGAGTCATCCTTATGAGTACATCAGTGGATGATTTACCTGAAGAAGTTCAGGAGATGCTGGATAATTTTGTTGATATAGTGGTGGATGAGCTGCCAAACTCATTTCCGCCCATCAGGAGTATCAGTCATCATATCAACTTGATACTAGGAGAAAGCCTGCTAAACAAGGTAGCGTACAAATTAACACCTTGAGAAAATGAGGAGGTGAAGAACCAAGTCCAAGAGTTGCTGGATAAGGGTTTGGCCATAGAAAGTTTGAGCCCATGCGTAGTACCAATTGTGTTAAGCTCAAAGAAATATGGAGGATGGAGAATGGGCACAGACTCAAGAGCCATCAACAAGATCACCATTAGGTACAGATTTCCTTTACCGAGAATGGATGATTTAATGGATTGCTTAAGTGGAGAAAATTTGTTTTCTTAGATAGATCTGAAAAGTGGATATCACCAGATCAGGATGAGAGAAGGTGATGAATGGAAAACAACCTTTAATATGAATGAAGGTCTGTATGAGTGGCTGGTTATGCCATTTGTCTTGATGAATGCCCCAAGTACTTTTATGATGCTGATGAATGAAATTCTAAAGGATTTCATTGGCAAGTTCGTGGTTGTATATATGGACAATATACTGATTTTTAACAAGACTAAAGAGGAGCATTTGAGACACCTAACAATAGTAATGAGGAGGCCACATCAGGAGAAGTTGTTGATCAATTTGAAGAAGTCCTCTTTTATGAAGACATAGCTTATTTATTTGGGTTTCGTGATCTCTTTGAATGAACTGAAGATGGATCCAGAGAAGGTGAAAGCGATCAGAGAATGGCCGTCACCAAGGAGCATGTTCGAAGTAAGGAGCTTTCATGGTTTAGCAAGTTTCTATAGAAATTTCATTAGAGACTTCAGTGGAATTTGTGCACCAATGATGGATACAATGAAGAAGCGACACAAGTATTTTAAATGGACAGAGGAGGCTGAAAGGAGCTTCAATATGCTGAAGGAGAAGATAACAGAATGACCAATTTTGATCTTGCTGAATTTTGGGAAGACATTTTAGGTAAGATATGACACAAGTGGAGTTGCAATAGGAGCAGTTCTGAGTTAGGACAATCGACCTATTGCCTATTTCAACAAGAAGCTGAATGAGACTAAGAAGAAATACTTCACATATGACAAGGAGTTTTATGCCATAATTCAATCTTTGAAGAAATGGAGGCATTATCTTGTCCCGCAAGAATTTGTCTTGTATAGCGATAAACAAGCTTTACAATTCATAACCAGATAGGAAAAACTGAACCATAGGCATGCAAAATGGGTTGAATTTATGCAAAATTTTACTTTTGTCATAAAACATATTGTTGGGAATTCTAACAAGGTTGTTGATGCGTTAAGCAAGATATGTTTGATCATGCAAGAATTCCAGGTGGAGACCTTGGGGTTTGAACACCTTAAGGATATGTATTGTGATGATACAGATTTCAAGGAGGCCTAAGAAGCACGTACAAGCCCTGTACTGAGGGATACAAGTCAGTGGACAGAGTATGTGGTTTAAGAAGGATTGTTGTTCAGAGGAAATCAATTGTGCATACCAAGATGCTCAATGAGGGACACTATTCTGAAGGAGAAGCATAGTGGAGGATTGACTGGACATTTCGGCCACGATAAAACGTTTGCACAGTTGAGAAGTTCATACTATTGGCCAGGTATGAGAACAAACATGATAAAATTTGTGAACAGATGTAGGATTTTCCAACATGCAAAGGGGAAAAGACAGAACACTGGATTGTATCAACCATTGCCAATACCAGAGAGGCCTTGGGATGCAATAAGAATGGATTTTGTGTTGGGATTTCCAAGAACACAAAGAGGATTTGATTCCATATTTTTGGTGGTGGATAGATTTTCAAGATGGCACATTTCATCCCATGACAAAAGACCAGTGATGCAACACATGTTGCAAATTTGTTTTTCATAAAAGTTGTGAGACTTCACGGTCTACCCAGGAGCATTGTCTCAGATAGAGACACACAATTGTTGGTCATTTTTGGAGGACGTTGTGGAAGAAGATGGGGACAGATTTTTCCTTCATCTCATCTTATCACCCTCAGACAGATGGGCAGACTGAGGTGGTAAATAGAAGTTTGGGAAACTTATTGAGAAGCCTGGTTACTGAACAACATAACCAGTGGGATCAGATTCTGCCACAAGAAGAATTTGCATACAATGACTCACCAAATAGAAGCAATGGAAGGAGCCCATTCCAAATACTCTATGGAATGAAACCTAGGGGAGTGTTTGAGTTAAGGGACTTGGAACAAGGAGAGATCAGAAGCACTGGAGCAAAGGATTTTGCTGCTGAAATACATAAACTCCATAGTCAGATCAAAGAACAATTACAGAGCTCTAACCAAAAATACAAGCACAGAGTTGATCAACATCGCATGGAACTTCAATTTGAAGTGGGAGATCAGGTTTTATCACATCTCAGGAAGGAAAGGTTCCCTAGGGGAACATATAACAAATTGAAGATGAAGACGATAGGACCCTGTAAGATCTCGAGGAAGTTTGATGAAAACACCTATGAGATCGAGCTGCCATATGGTATGGGAATTTCACCCATATTCAATGTCTCAGACCTGTACCCTTACAGGAAAGACGACACAGAAGGATAAGAAGATCAAGGAAAGATTCAGTGGGAGAAACAGATGCCTGTCGCAGAAAAGCCGCAGATGGAGAAATTTTTTGATCAGAGGATTGGCAAGAAGACTAGAAGGGAAACCTATTTTGAGTATCTAGTCGAATTGAAGGGACACCCAATCGAAGATTCCATTTGGGAAATCGAAGCTACTATCAAGAAGCAGGGAAAATCAGTAGAGGAGCTCATGGACATGAGTCCATGAATTTTTGTCAAGGGGAGTATGATGTAGGAGCATCGTTGGAAAGCACATAGAGGCGAGACCAATAAACTCGTGAGATTTCTTCCAGGACTTCAATGTGGGTAGTTACAACCAATTTCAAAATCTGCCTCCACTCAGCGCCATAATTCACCTTTGGAGGCATGCTTGAACCGGTGTCGAATTTTACCCTTTGAGGTAAGTTTTGAAATTGCAAATAGAGCAGGAGTTTCCACTTCAGCTCTGGAATGTGACTGAACTAAGAAAGCATAGGATGAATTTTAGAGTAGGCAAGTAGCCAGGGGAAACCCTAGAAACATTTTTGAGTTATGTAGAAGTTTGTACACCCAGTTAGAGAGAGATGCAATACAGAGAGAAATTAGTTGTAAGAGAGAACTGCGAGTTAGCCAGAGATATCAGTGTTTTGAGTTACTGTAATTTTGAATGTATTCTATAACCATTGGGCACTTGTGAATATAACAGAATGGAAAAATTGATCCAAATATATGGTGTGTGGACTGTGTGCATTTTCCTGTCATTTCTGTTTACATGAACAAGTGGATGGAACTGTGAGTTTTTATAGTTTCAATTGTTTATATTCATTGGAAGCTCTACAAGGTGTGCATCGAGCCAGAGAGGAATGTAAGGAGATTAGGAGGAATTTATTTGTGATAAATACCGTGGATCTGAGTTATCAAAATCCCTCAAACGCAAGGAGTGCGCGGGAAATCGAAGTCTGAACCAGACAAATCTTAGGAGGGATAGCGCTTCGGAAAGTGTTATCGAGATCCAAGAACTCATTCCCTGGAAGGAACGAAGACCGAGTCTTTGAAGACTTAGAAAATATTCTAAGTCTGAAGTGAGTAAAATCTTAGGAGGAAGAACATCGTCGAGCATTGGATCACAGTAGAAGATCCAACATATTGTCCGATTTGAGGGAGAAGCACAGGCTTTAATGCTACGTAGATATGGGAGGGGAGATCCCAAAGATCTGAACGGACGATGGAGAGTCCTTGAGGAGAAACACCGAAACCCCACCAGCCGTTGGATAAGGTGGAGCTACGAGGAGGTTAGCGATGAGGGATTTTGATGTCCAAAGCTCAAGAGGAATAGTGACCATCGATCTCAAATAGATTTGGACCATTGGTCCATTTCGCGATTTTGGGTACCGCAAGTTGGAAGGATAGAGGTCCTTATCTCCCAAAACCCCAAATCGTGAAATAGAGAAATAGTGAGGTCAGACGTGGACCGTAGATACCAGGGATTATTGTGAGTTGTTGAACAAATGCCAAGGCATTTCAGCGTTTCGACATTTTGGCATTTGGGCATTTCAGCAACCGGGGATTCCAAGGAGCAGAGATATCCCTTGCACCTAGATTTCGTAAAACGTGAAAAACCGAAAGAATAGGCGCTAGGACATTTCGACATTTCGGCAACCGAAGATTCCAAAGAGAAGAGATATCCCTTGTACCCTGATTTCGCGAAACGTGAAAACCTGAAGGACAAAGGGATAGGAAGCTTGACTTGTGAAGTCCTGGCCCATGATATTTCGGCATTTCGGCAACTGGGGATTCGAAGGACAAAGGGACGGGACGCTTGACTTGTGAAGTTTCGGTCCATGAAAAGCGCCCTTTTTGGATTAACACAAGGTCACAGCTCTTGGTTGTGTGTTGTGGGATCTCACACTTGGTGCTTGGAAAGGAAAACTAAGGATTTGTGGGAGACCTGTGTGTTCATTTGAAGGATTCCATTTTGGAACCAGAAGAACCATTTCGCCTCCGGAATCAGAAGATCCTAACCAGGAGGTCGCGCAACCCTTAAGAGGGATAGGGGGTATGCATCACTTATCATTCGAGAAGTCCCCAATCATGGGACATGTAGGAGAGTGGTGATCCAATATTTAAATAATGGATTGAATAATGATAAGAGCATGTTCTGGTTCCTCAGTTTTGAGTATTTTTATAGGGAAAATTCAAGGAACAAGGCGAGTTCATGGATATCATAATCCATAAGTTGCACCTGCTCCACATATCATTTCAAATGCTAATCCTTGTTAAAATGCACCCATAGGTTGAGTACCTCCTTTAGGTAAATTTATTATTGTACCTATAGAATGGGGGTCTTCCCCTTCCTCAACTTTTAGATTTATGGCCCATCATGCCCTTGACTTAATTGGTATTGTACATGGTGGCATTTTTCTCATGGTAGCTTTGTGTAATACCATCATCCACAAATAATACATCATGACTATCCTTATAATCCCATCCATCAAGGTCATAAAGGTCTAATTCATCTGAGTGTAATAATGATGTGGGAGTTTCCTGAAAGGTTTGAGGAAGCAAGTTTTTCCCAAACTTGCAAAAATTTCTTTGAAAAATAGGGGTCAAAGAAGAGATGATATCTCTTTAACCATAATACCTTTTAAAAAACAGAGAGAGGTTTTTTTTCTTTGGTATGTTTTTAACAAAAAACTCCTCCAGAGTTCAAATATAAGTTACCATTTTGTCACAATATGCTTTGAAAAAATATGTCTAAGACTTTGCATGATCAAAAAATAAAGTTGTGAAGATGTGAATGTATCTCTCACCCTGTAACACTTGTGTAAAAAGTGAGATACATTATTATAATTTATCCTCTTATGAAAAAAAACCTCCTCCATTTTCTCAAGATTCATCTATGATGGGACACAATATTCTCTGCAAATAGGTGACTAAAAAGGCCATTTCTGGAAAATGTGCCTTCAAAGATTTTTGGAAAATGAAGTGGAATGATCGGTAAAATTTATAAAATTATTGATAAAATTTAGGGGGGTAGGGGGTAATATTAGAGAAACTTGGGTGTTGAAACCATTTGAAATTAGTGAGGGAAAGTGGGTAAAAAGGATAAAACACAGTCCTAACCCAAAATTTGGCAAAAACACAGCGTTGGCTAGGGTTCATGGGGAAAATGATGGGAAAGAGGGAAGTGAGTGTGGGAAAAGTTTGGGGGAGGTGTATGAAGTATGAATGAGGGTTTTGAAACAGGAAAAATAGGTTTTTCTCACTGAAATGATGCAAACACTAAGATAACCCAAAAATGCAGCATAGAACCCTAAGAGAGGAATTTCATCATTTCGAGAAAGAAAATGGTCATGAGAAGGGTGATGCATATTTGACTTACTTGATGAGAGTGCTTGAAACTTTATGGATGAATAATTATGACTTTTTGGTATGTTTATTTTACCTTGGATGAGTGGAGGGAGTAGTAATGACCTAGACACTTAGGACATGACTCAATACTAATTTGACAATCAACAAGACATGTCAAATTTTATTTGCAAAATATAACAACTTGACCTGTCTACTATACTCCTGAGTGTGGGAAAAGTCTAATATACTCATGAATCCTAAAAAAATAAAAATAGCCACTCCAATACATCAAAAAACTAATTTTCCCACAACTAGTCTCAAAACACAATGCCTAGGTGAAAACAGGGGCAGAAAGCAATATTTTGCCATGTTTTGACCTTTTGCTGCAAACTTGATACTGACCTGGCCCACCAGTGATATATTTGAGATGTAATCTTCATAATATATTAATTAATGATGAGAAAAGAGAATTTGGAGCCTCCAGGAAAAAGCGTAGCATGGGCTCGCTGCGCTTCTGTAGATGACATTGTTGCCCAAACTTGCAAAAACTTCTTTGAAAAATAGGGGTCAAAGAAGAGATTATATATATTTAACCATAATAAATTTTACAAAAATAAGAGAGGTTTTTTCTCTTTGGTATGTTTTTAACAAAAACCTCCTCCATTTTTCAAAAATACTTTCCCATTTTGTCACAATATTCTCTGCCAAAATATGTCTAAAAGAGGACTTTGCACGATCAGAAAAATAAGTTGTGAAGATATGAATGTATCTCTCACCCTATAACACCAGTGTAAAAAGTGAGATAGTTTATTGTAATTTTTCCTCTTATGAACAAAAACCTCCTCCATTTTCTCAATATTCATCTCTGACGGACCACAATATTCTCTACAAACAGGTGACTAAAAAGGCCATTTCTGGAAAATGTGCCTTCAAAGATTTTTGGAAAATGAAGTGGAATGATGGGTTATGAGTTTCCTAAATTCTTGAGAAAATTTAGGGGGGTAGAGGGTAATGTTAGAGAAACTTGGGTGCTATAACCACTTGAAATGAGTGAGGGAAAGTGGGGAAAAAGGCTAAAACATAGTCCCAACCCAGAATTTGGCAAAAACACAACGTTGGCTAGGGTTCATGGGGAAAATGATGGGAAAGAGGGAAGTGAGTGTGGGAAAAGTTTGGGGGAGGTGTATGAAGTATGAATGAGGGTGTTGAAATAGGAAAACTATGGTTTTCTCACTGAAATGATGCAAACACTAAGATAACCCAAAAACGCAACATAGAACCCTAGAAGAGGAATTTCATCATTTCAAGAAGGAAAATGGTCATGAGAAGGGTGATAAATATTTGAGTTACTTGTTGAGAGTGATTGAAACCTTTTGAATGAAGAATGATGACTCTGTTGTATGTTTCTTTGACCTTGGATGAGTGGAGGGAGTATTAATGACCTAGACACTTAGGACATGACTCAAGACTCATTTGATAATCAACAAGACATATCAAATTTTATTTGAAAAATATAAAAACTTGACCTAATGACCCTATCAAAAACTTTGTAAGAGCATATTTGATCATTGGTGACTGGAAGGACTAGTAGACACTAACACAGATAAATCCATCCGAGGAAAACAAGCAAATCTGGGAGCTTTCATGCGAGGAACAACAGATAGAAACTGAATAATTAGAATTCCTATAATTTATAGGACCCTAACAGTATGCATACCATTTCCATGAAATGGTATTGGTATTTGTATGAAATGGTATGGTATTGGTATTGGTATGGTATTGGTGTTTGATCCCAAGCTAATTTTGACTTGTGGCCCTATTTTCCCTAACTTATTAGATGATAATGGATTTGATTGGTGTGCTAAAAATTATTGTCATTGTTGTGTAACAGGATGCAGAGGAGACCATGGAAATAGGACATGGATGGCATAGACCTACTAAATCACAGAGAGGAAAGTGGGTGGAAGAAGATATGACAACGAAATCTGCAGATACAATAAAGGTAAGAATAAAAGGCAACATCAACCAAAGGAGGAAGGTCTTTAGGAATTGGCAAAAGCTACAACATAGAAGAGATAAAGTCTTTTTTTTTTCCATATTGCCTTTGAGATCAAACTTATTGGTGGAAAATACACAAGAATGGTGATTAAATGTGATTCTACAATCAATGGAAAAGTTTGAAAATTAGGATGGCCATGTGGGATAGGGATGTTGGATACTTTTCTTATTGAAATTTTGGCTCGATGTAAATACCTAGGGTCGTAAAAAAAAAAATCAACTCCAAAACATGATATCAATATGTCAAAAATGTGACTAAGGTGAGGTTTTTTGTTGCATAGAAAATTCGTTGAAATAATATAATTGGTGTAATAAACATTATTGACTATGTTGTGTACTACAGAAGCTAGATGAGGCCATGGAAACAGATCGTGTCATATCAAATGAGGACACAATGGATGAAACAGGACATCATGTACTCTAATTTTTACTTAACTTAGGAAAAATTAATCTGATGGCATTTTGTGAAACGTCCATGTTTTTTCACGAAATTATTAAATTTTATAGTGTATTATCCAATCTTGTCAGAAATTAATGCATGTTGTTGATTATTTTAGATGGATATTGGAGAAAATGTAGAGCTTGAGCATTCAACTAGCAAAAGAAAAAGGTATGTACATGGACGTGGACCTAAAACTATTAAATCACGTAGAGGACAGTGGGTGGAAAAGGATATGACAATGGATCCTACAAACACAAAAAATGATTGCATTGAACAAGAGGTTGGTTTGGAATATAGTACATGGGATGAATACTTTGAGAAAATTGTTGTTTGTGGATGTTCTATATGTCGTGGAAAGAAACAATTCAAACGAGCAATTGTACAAAGACATTACATAGATGATGAGCTTCCAGTGGGTGATATGCCTCCTACAATCGATTCAAATCCAATTGGAATTGTGGTAAGAAATTTTCCAATTTGATATAAATAATGTGTATACTTCTTTTAAACATTGTTTTATATTATTTAAATAATTAAGTTTTTTCTTAATGAATACTTGCAGGGTAAAGTTCTTGGTTTAAAGTTTGTTGGATCACTAAATTCTATCCTAGAGGGCGATGATCATTTATCATATGATACATCTAAAAAAAATATGTGCACATATACCAGCTCCGAAGATGAAGGTTTGATGAAAACAAGTAATAAAACAAGAACTATTTTAAAGATGCATAATTTGCTTAAAGACAAGGGGAAGGTTGACTACATACCCTATGAGAATGAATGTGATGGAGGTGATAAATTTTCCCTGAGTTTGAGATCAATTTACAAAGAAACATTTGATCGTCGATTATATTGTGCTTGGCCCAGTGATCAAGAACTACCTAGAGTGTATGAGGTGTTTCAATTTTGGGGATACAGTTACATGATACGACCCTCCAATATTCATGGAGCAAATCCAAGCCTCTTTATTGTCCAAAATGTCCATGTGGGATCTAAAAATAGAAAAAATTCAGAACAAACCACTAGGAGATTAATGCCATATTATGGTCCATCATATTACAGTGGTGAATGGAAAAGGCTAGCAGAATATAAGCCTAGCATGTCAACATATGGTCTAAATTCAAATATTTATACACATCGTCTCCAATTGGAAAGTGGAAAAGAAATTAATAGAGGTTATCTTATGTATATAGATGGATGTGCATACACACACAAAAATATTTCAAGTTTTATAAATAGTACTAAGGGAAAGGACCCTAATGTAAGACCAAATTGTCAATTTGTTGAAGTTATAAATGATAAAGATGGAGATATGGAAAGAGAGGTTGATATATTGATAATGGTTGAGGCTATTATGAACCTTACCATTGGGTATGAGTTATTTATTAATTATCCCTTCTTAAAATGCACTCCTGCACGAAAGAAAAGGGAAGAACTAGGTCTCCCTAAGGATGTTTGTAAGGGCAGAAAACCAAAGAATAATCAATGAGTGTGAATTGACATTTTATACACTATGTTGTCAAAATTATGTTTTATTTTAAATTATTGTATAAAATAAGTAGTATATAAAATAATATTCCGCCATTCAATTGATGCATATATGTTCATACGTTCTATATTCTTATTGGTTAATACAATATATTTGATTACATTTCTTTGAAATTGATACAATTATGATTTATTGAATTCTTTCCAAACATTAAATAATGCTTGTGTATGTTGATAGGTAGAAGACATTGATGATCCACCTACTAATACCCAATATCAAACTGGGTTATTGAGATTTGGACGGGATGATCCAAACCATTATTTAAACCATACTAGGGTGAAAAGAGTAACATTGAAGAGAATACTACCAACTGATAAGTTTGAAGAGCTGATGAGATTAGCATACAATGATGACATGCCACATAGCTTTAATGATGATGATGATAGTGAAAATGAAGTGCATGAAGAAGGATTGAATGAAATGCTTACAAGTTTCTTTGGGGATGGAAACAATCATGACGATAATGATCATATGGTTGATAGTAATGATGATAGTAGGGGTAGTTACCACCAACGTAATCTTGATAATAACAACCTAAAAGACTCAATCAAGCAAGCCACGAAGACACTTGTGTTCAGATCGGGTGCAAGTAGAACCTCAAAACATTCATGCACATTGATATTACTAGAAATAAAATCACTATTTGGTTGGTCAGACAAAGGATTCACTACCCTATTGAAGTGAGTTGAAATGTATTTCTTACTTTGCATTGTCAATTGGTGTACATAATTTGTAAACATTCATCAACTACATTTATATTTCTTGAATGGGATGCTATAAAACATATATTGTATATAAATAGTAGTAGTGTAGATTGACATATCAAACATGTTCATCACAAGTCAAACATTTAATTGATTTAATCTCTGGAAATCTTACAGGGAACTAAAAACTAAAATATTCCCTAAAGAGAATGTGTTGCCATCAACTTGCAGAGAAGCACGTCAGTTGTTGGATGAGTTGGGGATTGAATATAAACAAATTCATTCATGTAAAAATGATTGCATTTTATATAGAGGTGAATATCAAAACAAGGTAGAATGTCCTGTATGCAAAGAGAACATATATCGTACATATGTACAAGGTCCTACAGTTCCAAAAAAGGTTTTACGTCACATGCAAATTCTACCTAGACTTCAACGAATGTTTTTTTGCAAGTCACTTTCATAATTGATGGAATGGCATGCAAATAATAGGAGTAAATATGGATTCATGCGAATTCCAGCCGACTCCAAAGCAATGAAAAACATAGAGGAAAAATGGCCTAGTAAATTCAAAGATGAACAACATAGTATTAGGTTTGGTCTTGCAATTGACGGAGTGTGCCCATTCTCTTTCCTCGGCTCAAATTATAGTGTTTGGCCAATGGGATTGATAGTATACAATATTCCCCCATGGATGAGTGTTAGAAAGGAGCACCTTGGGCTGACTCTCATTGTTCCAGGAAAACAACAAGTTAAAAATATGGATGTTTATATTGCGCCTTTTATTGAAGAGATGCAACTACTATGGAAAGGCACAAGAATGTATGACATATCACGTCCTCCATCAAATAGGTAATTCATGTTGTATGGTGTACTATGTTGGACTATTCATGATTTCACAGGACTTGATGTCGGTTCTGGTAAGATAAAATATTTATGTATTCACACTCATAATTTACTTTCATACTTACTTTTATACTATTATTATAGTGCTATTAGCATTTCTTATTGAATTGCAGGGCTTCAAACAAGGGGGATATTTGCATGTCCAAGATGTGCAGATCAATTTCAAAGGAGGTATTCTAAAGATCTACATAAATTTATTTATGCAAATAACAGGGTTTTTCTACCAACATATCATAAGTTTAGAAATCGTCTAAAGAATCAATTTGACAGAAAATTTGAAAATAGAGGCCCTCCCATGATTATGGGTCTAGGTGATTGGATTAAGAAGTATGAAGATGTTGAATTGAAAGGTTGGGAGGATTTTTTTGATCGGGGTGATTCAATTGAAGAACCATAAAAAGTTGTATTTAATATGCCAGAAGGAATGAAAAGGAAATCCATATTTTATGAGCTCCCTTACTGGAAGGATCTATTAATATCTCACCTATTAGATCCTATGCATATCTTCAAAAATGTCCCAGATTCTATATTTCGACATATATCAAGCAAAGAGAAGGACACCTTGTCTTCGAGGAGAGATATTTCTCTTTCACGTACCAAATTTGATAGAATACATTTGTGGCCAAATAGGGAAAATAAAACATATGCAGAAGCTCCATGGATTTTGAAAAAAAAAAGAGCTAGACCAACTAAAAAATGTCATCCGTTCAATAAGGGAACCTACTGGATATGGGTCATCATTGGATAAATCTTTTACAGTTGATGGACATATCACAT
This sequence comes from Picea glauca, assembly GCA_000966675.3. NCBI lineage: Eukaryota > Viridiplantae > Streptophyta > Pinopsida > Pinales > Pinaceae > Picea > Picea glauca. The sequence goes on along the minus strand of JZKD02S2250585.1, from coordinate 265,470 downwards.
GATTTAAAACACATGATTTTCATAATTTTCTGAAGGTATTATATATCATCATTTAAGTTTTACTGGTAACATTGATTTAGTACTAAATATATTTTGATATTTTGTTTTGTGAAAAATTACTAATGAC
>JZKD02S2250585.1:239860-256990 GCA_000966675.3 Picea glauca | reverse complement strand
TGAACTCCAAAGTGGTCCCCTTATGGTGAAAGCCCTCGTGGGAAGACGCTTTGCGGATTGAGTTATCCTAGAAGAATGGTTGGAGGACCCATGCTTGTATGTGGAATAACGAGAATAAGGACATTGAATTTGTCAAGGAAAATATCCTAGATGTATATTTCTTGTCATGCCATTTACGGTGGTATGTAGAATGTCACATAAGTCCTCACAGTTAGAGAGTTATGGCCATGAGAACTTGGAGACCCCAGGTTTGGGTAATGGACCCAAGTTTGTTTGATGGGTAACAGTATGTGTTATGATATATTTTCAGAAACAAATATTCTATATGGATAGTACATGTCATGCCATTTCTGGTGGTATGTGAAACGTCACATAACTCCTCACGGTTTGAGAGTTATGGCCTTACGAAGTTGGAGGACCCTCACATGTCATCTAGAAGCCTCAAAAGGTCAAAGTTGTCAAACTGGTTTAAGGGATTTTAAAAGGTAAATAATAAAGTGAAGTGACGAGTGTACTATAATTCAAAGTAAATACAAAATAAATTATTTAATAATAAATTTAATGGAGAAATTAGAAGTGGATTAACCCTAAAATAAGGAAAGTGGGGCCAAGTGACCTAGAAGATGTTTTTAAGGAAGCTACTTGGAGAGTATAAATAAGAGGCAAGCCTCTCTCATTTTAATCACACTTGAGCATATTGAATATCTATATGTGTCTGAGGTAGCCAAGGATATCTAAGCCGAAATTCTAAGGAAAGGTGAAGAAAAGAAGGCCGAAATGCAAGGAAGGATAAATTCTTTTGATGGTGCTTTCCAAGGTATGTTATTTACAGGTCATCTCACCATTTTCGCTATAACATTTTTTCTATAATGATTCAGACCATGAAATTTCGATTCCATTGAGAAAACATATCCAAGTATCTATGCTAAAAATTTCAGCTTGTGGGTCTTTGTATTTTTGGAGTTACACTCCATGGAAAATAGGGTTTGTGGCTAGTCCTGAAACTAGTCAAAAACAAGTATTTTGGGTAAAAACGTCCTAACTTCTTCATAACAAATTCAAATTTAGTGAAACTAAATGTGTTGATTAGTGTACAGTCTATATTATTCTTTGTAACAGTTTCAGATAATTTAAACAAATATTTCGTGCGGGGCACGCTCTACAAGGTTGCTCTCTAGAATAAGCCAGAATTCAGCAAGGTATGCCATTTTTGCTATAACTCATTTTTTGAGAGGTACAAAGTAGTGACACTTGGAGGAAGTGCATTAAACACATTGAAGAACATTTTGCATCAGTTTCATATCTTTATACATTACAAGTACAAAGTTATGATTACTTCAAGTTAGGGTTGTTGACTAATCCAAAACTAGGCATGTGAGACTAAAGAAAAGTTTGATGAAAATGCTAGTCTCTTGTTGTTAAAGTTAAGGAAGGTATACAAGAATGTGATCAAATACACCAAGTATATTATAGAGATACAAATCAGATTTGGATGATGAAATTGATGAGGGCTTTTGGTTGAGGTACATGTTGAGTATATGGTTGAGACAAGCAGTTGATGAGTTGGCACATACATGAGGGGTATAGTTGATGATGTTGGTACATATTGATGAGTCATTGTTGATGATTAGTTGACAAATTATTGGTATATACTTTGTACATGGTTGGATGCACTTTTTTATGGTACAGGTTGGTTACAAGTTGGTGCATGATTGATGCACTTATTTATGTTGACAGATTGATATCTGTTGAGGATTATTGTCTCATCTCAGTTGGTCCTGAGAATGTAAGATGAGTCTTGCATATAGAGTTGGTGCTCTTATAGAGTTGTACTCTATTCGGTTGTTGCCGAAAAACCCCCAGATTGAAGTCCATAATTAAAATAAAAATTGTACATATATCTTGTGTCCTTTGTGTTCCTTGTGGAGATGATTTGTTGATGATATGTTGCTGATGTGAATTCACATCTAACTGATTATAAATGACAACAATGAGTAATGAGAAAATGTTGAATGTTAACTAAGGAGCTTTTGTGTAAGAGGGAAGTTTTGGGAAAAAGATCCCCACACTCATTCACCCCCCCTCTAAGTGTGGTAGGTGTGTCCAACAAATGCTAGCACATGCTAGATTTCCCCCATGATGGAATGATGTTATTCGATCTGAACCTGTGCTTGGGAAAGAGGGAAAGCTAGAATTCCCTAGATATCCCCCAAATTGGAAAACTATTTTTGAAGAAATGATTATGCTTTTGCAAGAGTAAAATATAGCATGCGCTAGATTTCCTCCATGGTCAAATGATGTTGTTGGAAATGTGTGTGTTCTTGTGCAAGAGAGAAATTTACCACACACTAGCTTTCCCCCACAATGGAATGATGTTGTTTGAGATGAACTTGTTCAACATGGAGATTTATCATGCAATAGATTTTCCCTACAATGGAATGATGTTGTTAGACATGTTTTCGTGGTTGTGAAAGAGATAAAGATGGCATATTCTAGTTTTCCCTCACAATGGAATTATTTTTATTGAGATGCAGTGGTGTAAGATGGAGATAGATTTCCCTCGCAATGGAATGATGTTTTTCAAGATGCACTTGTACTTGCGTAACATGGAAATATAGCACGCCCTATCTTTCCACATGGTGGATTGATTTTGTTTGATATTCACTTGTGTTTGGGAAAATGGAAAGATAGAACGCCCTATCTTTCCCCCACAATGGAATGATTTTGTTCAAGATGCACTTACATTTTTGTAAGAGGGAAATATAGCACACGCTATCTTTCCCCAACGTTGGAATGATGGTTTTTGATATGCACTTGTGCTTTTGGAAGAGAGAGAGATATCATATGTGAGATTTCCCCCCACTTTGGAATGATGTTTTTCAAGATGAACTTGTGGTTGTGTAGGAGAGAAAATTATCACTTGCTATATTTCCCCCATGGTGGAATGATGTATTTAGAGATGTACTTGTGAAAAATGGAAAGCTGGACCGTTCTAGATTTTCCCCAAAATGGAATGATATGTGGAAATTACTAAGACAACTGAGAGGGGGGGAGTGAATCAGTTGTTACTGTGCTTAAACAATTTATGACTTATTCATGATTTTTAATCTCTTCCAAGTGACCATTAATATTATAAAATATATGAACAACATAAATAATGAACATCAGTCACACATAAGATATACACAAAGACATATTTTCACGAGGAAACCCATAAAGGGAGAAAACCTCTTCTTCTTCAAATGATAGGAAGTCTTTTAAGTTTTGTACATCATCTATCTTTAAGAACCATCTCAATGTGAGGCTACTACCTCTATTTTACAAGATCCAACTTGCTGAGAGCACCAACCCTCTTATTTATCTAGAACCCACTAGAAGGAAGCATCAACTCCCTGAGTGTTCCAACACCAACTGGACTTATACAAGAACCAACTTGCATACAAAAAACTCTGTGTTTTCCCTAGCACCACCCTCCCACCCTATTTTCTATCCACAACTAGATGGAAGATACAGTTTCCAATATTCAAGCACCAACTTGAATATCAGAGGACCACAGTCCTCCCTAGCACCACCCTACCTCCCTGAGTGTAAATAAATGATTGAATAACCAACAATACAGGTATGTCGATTCTTACCACTTCACATATTTTCTACAATTCTTCTTTGCTTCACTTTTATTCTGCTCTGTTCATACTGGGTTTGACTTGCTTCTATTTGTTTTGCAATTCTTATCTTCTTTTGTTTGTTCTGCAAATCTTCTCTGCTTATGTTTGTTCAACTTCTATTTCTCATCTCTGCGTTTCATCTCACACTGCGCATACTGTAATTTTTCCTTTCTTACAGTTCAAGTCAATTTTTAGTTAGAACAACCAACATCACACAGTCACATGCATTTCTCTTTTATGTTATCTCCGCGATTCAGTTACACCTCCAATTTCCAAGGAAACGCATTAGTAACTGAATCACCAAAAGTCCAAGAAATGTGATTCAGTTCTGCTAACTGAATCATAACTGAACAATTAACAATGAGGTAAAAATAGTATCCCTTCGATCAAATTCCCAATTAATTGGCATTGTTAGATTACACCCGTAGGGTCTCGCGTTTATCCCATATGCCCACTGGCTATGACCGAGCACTAAAAAATAGTTATTTCACGTTTCAGAATTCTTGTAATGAGACATCTTGACACTCCCATATCACGATCTCCAAAATGGAGCTTAGATTCTAGCTCCTTGCCTTCTCGTGACCACTGGCTGTGACCAAGCACTTATCCATAAAGTGCTTCATGATTCACGATTTTGGGGATCTCGGTACACGGTTTCTCAACTCTACCAAGTTGTGATATCTGAAATGGGGCTTAGCAACATGCTAGATCATCCCTTCATCCTTCGACGATGTGACCTTGGCTATGACCATAGGCCATACATTCAGGTGATTTTCTTGTCAAATCAATGATCCAGAACTTTGGTGATCGGATGGTCTAGATCATTTTGCAAATTCACATGTCGTGCGTTCCCGTGTCATATTCCTTTGAATCCTCCAATGTGCAAGTCAACGAAATGACAATCGCTCGCCATGTATCCTCTGGCTTCAACGACCAGGATTGTCATCGTGATTTCACATTTAATGGAGTTGGAGGTTAGCTCATCGATATTCACTTGATTCACGAATTTGTGAAACTCCTCATCTAATACCATGTTTCCTTCGGATCGAACGCTCCCCCTACTTTCGAGACTTTGTAAGCTCGATTCACCTTGCACTTAAAGATCGTGGGCATTCTTATGGATCCAATGATGGTCGGTGCTTGCACTCAGATCCAACAACTGAGATCTATTCTCCTCTTCTCCATGCTCCTCTTGTCTAAATTCATATCTAACGGCCATCGGGAATTCAAGATGGGTGATCCAACGATCACTGTTGTTCTTCACTATTGAGCTTGCGCTTCTGATCTTGCCACTTTCTCTTGTTCGTCATCGTCGTGCTGATTTTTTATCTTTCCATCAATGACAACATGCATACTATGCCTTCTGTTTGTAAACATGTCAACAATCTCCCCCTTTGGCATTGATGGAAAGACCTTGAAGAACCTGAAGAGCTGGACTATCCCCTAAACATCCAACTATACCATTGTAGTATCCTTACCATTACCAAATTCTCTCCCCCTTTGACATCAATGTCAAAGAAGAAACATGCTCCCCCTTAGCTGTTGCAGTATATTTCGAAGGTATCAGATATGCGACAGGCACATAATCCCCCTGGAAACTATGAACGGAAGGACCAGAGTGATATTCATCAGAAATATAACAGATATTCAATAAGTACTCCCCTTGACAAGGTGAACAGATTAGATGAAAGAAGATATAACCCCCAACTTTTGACGAAGATATCCAAAAGGGGTCGTTGCTAACGGTTTAATAAATATGTCAGCTATATGTTCTATGGAAGGAATATAATTCAGCTGAAATACTCTATTTGTAACCTTCTCTTTGATAAAATGATATTTTATTGGTATATGCTTAGTCTTGGAATGAAGAACTTGATTCTTGGAGACACTAATGGAACTAGTGTTATCACAGTGAATTGAAATCAGATCAATATAATTTACCTTCACATCTACAAGAGTTTGGATCATCCATAAAATCTAAGTGCAACAAGTAGAAGAAACAATGTACTCTGCCTCTATAGTTGACAAGGAAATAGATCCCTGCTTCTTACTAATCCATGATACTAACGAGTCACCCAGGAAGAATGCACCTCCATTGATGCTCTTTCTCTCATCCACAAAATTTTCCCAATCAACATATGAATAAGCAACTAACTGAATATTCTGATTTATAGGATACCAAATACCATAAGTCATTGTGCTCTTCAAGTATTTGAATATCCATTTTGTAGCTACTAAATGACTTTGTTTAGGAGCAGACTGATAACGACCTACCATTCCAACAACTTGCATTATATCATGACGGGATGTTGTGATGAACAAAAGACTGCCTATCATTGATCGATATGTCCTTTGATCAATATCAGGTGAAATATCATCTTTATTGAGCTTGCAACCGACCACCATAGGTGTACTAAGAGGGGAAGAATATTCCATCTGAAACTTCTTCAACATTTCTTTCAAATATTTTTCTTGAGAGATAAATATTCCTGTAGAACTCTGATATACTTGTAAACCAAGAAATTATGACAATTCTCCTATAATGGACATCTCAAATTTTGTTTTCATAGAGTTATCAAACCACTGGACAGAAGAATCATTATTAAATCCAAAAATAATGTCATCTACATAAACCAAAACAACTAGTAAATCATCACCTTCAGACTTAATGTAGAGATTGTTGTCAATAGTACCTTTCTTGAACCCTTTGTCTTGTAAAAATTTGTCCAATCTATAATACCAAGCTCATGGTCCTTGTTTCAGTCCATATAAATGCTTCTTCAGATTGTAGACATAGTCAGGATTATCTGTCAGTGAGAATCCTTCAGGTTGCTCCATACATACTTCTTCCTCTAAATCTCCATTAAGAAATGTTGACTTTACATCCATCTAATATACTTTAAAGTTTTTATGACATGAATATTCTAGAAACATTCTGATGGATTCCAATCTTGCCACTGGTGCAAAGGTTTCATCAAAGTCCTGTCCTTGAACTTGTACATACCCTTTACAGACTAATATGGCTTTATTCCTAACAACTTGTCCTTTTTCATTCATTTTATTCTTGAACACCCATTTCTATCCTACTACATTGTTATCCTCAGGTCTAGGAACAAGCTCCCAAGTATTGTTCTTTTCAATATGATCAAGCTCTTCATTCATAGCTCTAATCCAATCATCATGTTTTCTAGCTTCATCGAAATTTTTAGGTTCAATCATAGATAGAAAAGCAACCTGAGATTGTTCTGAGTCTTTAATCAATTTCCTTCTTGTCTGAACTCCTTTATTTATATCTCCAATTATCTAATTTTCGGAATGATTTTTTCTAACACTTCTGAGAGGTGGTTTTGTTTTTTTTCTACTAATTTGTGTTAGCCTGAGCATTCATGTATTCATATGATTCAGATTCTTTTCTTTCTAATCCTTAGACCTGTTAATCTTCAACTTCAACTATATCTTTTGTTCTTGATTCAATATTGCTTACATTACGTACTGAGATTTCTTCATCAACTTTAATGTCGATACAGTCAACCAATTTATGCAACCTCTTATTGTAGCATCTATATCCTTTATTGTTTGTATCATAACCTAAGAAGATACCTTCATCATCCCTGTCATCATATTTTCCAATATTTTCATCATTATTCTTAATATAACATTTACTCTCAAAGACTTTAAAATGCTTGATTGAAGCAGGTCTTCCAAACCATAGTTCATAAGGAGTCTTGTCATTGTGTGGCCTGAGATGAGATTTGTTCAGGATATGAACAAATGTATGAATTGCTTCCACCCTATATGTCTAAGAAATATTCTTTTCATTCATCATTGATCTTCCCATCTGTTGAACTTATCTATTCTGCCTCTCAACTACTCCATTTTTCCGTGGAGTCCTTGGAATAGTGTATTCTCGTTTGATTCCATATTTATCACAAAACGCTTTGAAGTTCTATGAACCAAACTCTCCTCCTCTATCAGACCTTACTGCCTTCAATCTTTTTCCTGTTTGATTCTCAGTCAGAGCCTTAAACACTTTGAATTTTTCAAATGCTTCAAATTTTTCCTTCAAAAAGGCAACCCATGTTAGTCTAGAATAATCATCAATAATCAACATACATATTTTTTTTTTCCTATACATTCTTTCCTTGATGGTCCACATAAATCCATATGTACTAACTGGAGTGGTTTTTCTTTTGAAGGAAAGTTTTTAGATTTGAACTCTATCTGAGTAAGCTTTCCTATTTGGCAAGGTTTACAAACAAAATCATATGGCTTTGATATCTTTGGAAGATAGTTTACCGCCCCATTGTTTCTAATCTTGATTATATGATCAAAATTCAGATGTCCAAGTCTCCTATGCCATAGCCAACTTTTATCATACCTTCTTAAGTGGCATTCTTCTTTTTCTTCTTTTAACACATAAACATTGTTTTATGTTCTTATCCCTTTTTCAACCAACTGTCCTAAATTCACAGACTTTATTTTACAATATTTATAAGTAAAAACAATTTCAAATCCTCTGTCACAAACTTGACTGACACTTAGTAGATTATGTTTCGGACCATCTACAAACAACAAATCTTGAGATTTTCCTTTGCCATTACTCAGACTTACTATCCATTTACCTTTTATTTTTCCTGGTGCATCATTTCCAAAATTTACATTCCCTGATTTGCTTTCACTTAGAGTTAGAAAGTTGCTTTTGTCTCCAGTCATATGTTTGGAACATCCATTGTCAATATACCAGGGATTCTTTTTTCTTTGGGCTGATAACACTAGTCTACACTTGGCATCTTCTTTCTTCTTCCAAACCTTGAAATTTTCAGCAGTGGGATTCAAATCTGGCTTATAATTCCTTAAGAGACAATCTGCAACTTTATGTCCATAGTTATGGCATACGTAACATTCTGGTTCACTGAATAACATATCATAATGATTGTTATGCTTATAAATGTTGTTATGTTTCACCTGCATCCTTCTCCCAACCATCACATGATTTATAGTATGTGGTTGTTTGTTGCTTGGTTGTCTCAATCTTTGTTGATTATTCCTTAAGTAACTTAATTGCTCATATCTAAATCTTAAAGAATAAGTTATAGCTTTGTGACCAAAGTTAGAACAGAAAAAACAATATCCATAGAAAAATCCTTTGTACCTAGAAAAAGACTGTCTTCTTTTAGTGGGTTAATTTCTTCCATGTGAATAATTTCTCTAATCTACAGATTTGGTTCTGGTAATTTTTCTTTCATTCCTTCTTGGTGACTGATTTTCTTTTTTTGTTTCTGCAGAGTGGTTGTTGTCAATGATTGTAGATTTTACAAACTTGATGGGTTATGTATTACTTGGATGATCACTACTTGATCCTTCTTCATAGCCCAAGCCATCTTTCAACTTTGGATTCCTTTGTTGATTTAGAATGGAGGTTAATCCTTCCGATGCTTTAATACTTGATAGATTTTGGTGATGCAATGCCTTAAACTTCTCCATCTCTTTTCTGGTTTTTACTATCTCTTCTTCTAAGGATTCACATCTCTCTTTCTTTTTTGCTAATTGTTGTTTCAGAATGTTCTCTATTTTCTTTGCCTCTTCTAACTCGACTTTTAGTAAGTCAAAGTCTTCATCAGGTTTTTTACCATTCATTTTAAACTGCATCAACAATTGTTTTTGTTTTCTCTTCTTACATCTGAATCTATCAATTTCTTCCAAAGAACTGATTAATTCACCTTCCATATCCACCACAGCTTCTGTAATATCCCTAATCCCGCTGATCAATATATTTTATATTGATCTATTGTTCTGTCTTACTGATCTAATACACTGGGGTTTTTGGATGCGTTTCAATTGTACGTTTGAGATCTTGATGGTTATTGCATGTGCATGTGGGTTATTGCATGTGCATGGTTGTTATTGTAGGTGCATGTTGGTTATTGCATGCGCATGTTTCATATTTATAGTTTAAACAACATATAAGGATGCATGCAGAAGTAAATAACATCGATTACCCAATATCATGCATTATACGACTCAAGCATGGAAATACAATAGCAAAATGGAAATATAGAATATGAACGTCAGCTACATCTCATGGATCATCACTTGAATACAATCAAATAGAATAAAAATACCCATGATCAGAAGATGATAGCAGATCTGATGCATGCACGGATAGATCGACAAAATGTGCGATTCCGGAGAAGTACGGTAACCGCTACCAGCTGGAAAACTTTCCCTGAAGGATAGACCATCAGAACGTGCTGGCAACTGCTCCAATAGAAGTGCCCTAGCCTCTAGACTGAAATGGATGAGTGTCAGATCTTGGATTTGGTCTTTGAGGCACTGGATCTAGACCCCTGGGGGGTTTGTGCACCTCCTGGGACACTAGATGCGCCCCAAAGGATTCCTCCAATAGAATCTGATTCTATATGGCTCAAAATGATTGTCTCACCAAATACGGAACTGGGTTGGAAGGATTCGCCCAGATCTTCTCTAATACTCTGCATGCAACCCCAAATGTCTGTCTAGAAGAGTTGCGCCCTAAATGGCTTGATGAGACGATATGTAAGATTCCACTGGTATAATCTGATGATATATGGCTCAATAGAAGAACCCTATCTAGATCTCAAATGGGTTGGAAGGAAACTGCAATTTGGAAATGGGTCTCGTGTAGCTCTCCAAACCCTCAAGCCTACTTGCGCCCTCACTAGCTGAGTTGCACACTCTGCAATGGATACTCCTGAAAAGTATGGTGAAATACCTGGATGGTATCTCTGATGGGCTAGGGTGTGTCTCTCAACATCGAAACCGATCAATGGTGGTGGTTTCCTCTAGAAATCCACAAAACAGTAAGGTCGACTCTCTTCCTCCTCTAGGAACTCTCAGCATCAAATCATAACAATGCATAATGAATTAGGTTTATTTACCCTTCCTTTATAGCTTTCTGAAACCCTAATTCGTTTTTGACCTTTTCCCTCCAAGTGACTTTTACTTTATTTTATTATTCCTTGATTAAATCACTTAATAAATTAATTAACCATTTTACCACTAAAAAATGATTTATCCATTCTGATGGCTTCTCCGGCCACTAATAGTCACTTCTCATCATCTTATACTGTGATGCTCTTCCTCTCGATTCCGATGAGATATTACACTAAGAGGTTTCTCCAAGTAATATGCCCATTACGACCTTCTTAGTGAATTTAATTAAGATATGACCCATAATAACTCAAAATTACGGAAATCGTCGGAATGGAACGAAACCAAAACCCAGTTGTGCGGAATGGATCTTGATGATGAACGATACAAGTCGGGCCCAAATAAACCCCTCAATATCTCCCGAACTCTCCGTCACCTCTATCTTGCTACTCGAGTAGGTAGAACACTCTAAAATGTTGTAATGTTATAATGTCCCAAAATGGGGACATTACAATCCTCCCTGCCGGAATATTGATTGTCCTCAAGAAATAACCGAATCCAACTACATATGATATCAGGGTCCCATATCCACCTGTGTGACACAAGTTAGACTCCCCTCAAGATGTGGTCTCTCCAAGTTCTCACCATGCATGACACCCACATGCTCGTGATGAGTAGAATGATCAATGGACAAAGAATCTCAGTCAACTCCCCAAGAAACCACTCTACTCAAAACTCAACTCCATCAAACGTTGAACTACCAAGCCCTCCAATCCCTGGATTTCATATCAAAATATGAACTACAATGCCCTGTGGAGTATAGTTCTGTAACATATCAACACCATGAGTCTCCTGCAAATAACACATGGCCTCAACCTGAAATGGGTATATCATACCAAACCATACCAAACTAAACACGACCCCCACCGACTGAACATGTTGTTGCCATAGTGAGGTACTACAAGTCCTCAACGAATCACCAGCCAGTGACATGCTCTCCCCAATACTAAAACTCAATGGAAAATCAAAGTGACTTCCCCCTGCAAACGTTCGCTCATCTCCATCAGTCAATGAAAGACCCAACCCTATAATCCCAGGGTCCCATGCTAGTCTCTGACAGGGACCATCATGTTGATGCTACTCTACTTTGATCATGATTGTCTGCTCAAAGTATCCATACTGGACCCTCCACTCCTGGATCCTCATAATATGAAACAAACTTTTGACCCAATGGACTCCCAGATCCCATGTCAAATTTGGAAGTTCATCACTTCCAATCCCCACTAATTGTTGATGTGCCCTACTGGTAACTATCGAAATCACTCTACCCTCATCCCAATGAGAGTCTGAATATGTAGAAACCTATGAGATATCCTCTGTCCCATGGCCTAAGACACTCCCCATCACGCCCATGGCCTCAACTATCTGCCCCTAATGATCCACCCCTATCCTGATGAATCCAATCAAGACACTCCTGTCAAGTGGTCTAGGCCTACCAACTCTCCATGTCCCCTTCCACTGTCTAGCTCCCCCTGTGTCGATGTCAATGATGAAATTATTGGGAAATGCTATCATAAATATTTGCAACTAATTGTAGGACTGGAAAGTATCATATGCTTTGTACAATCCAAAGGACTTAACCAAAAGCTCGCACATCGACACCCATGGTAAATAATCGCCTGTACTCATCACTTAACACCAACCATCGGGTACAATGGTAGGTACCTCTACCAACTGCCAGTCAATAATTCTCCATCCATCATCACTCACACAACTATTGCTACGGTGAAGGTGATCTCCCAGATTTGTATACTGTTGCAAGGGAGAGGAATCTCCATGCTCTACTAAGTACATCTCCTCCTTGCAATCCAGTGCATCCCCCTGAATACCATTATACAACTCTGTATGTATTTGTGAACTACCACTCATCATTGTGTGCTCCTTCATACTCATGTGATCTCCTGTATACACCTGCAACATCCTGGATCCTGGGTGTACTATGGGGTCATCCTCTACATGAAGGTCAACCAATCCTGGAACACAAATGGAAGTGTCCTCATAACTGCCCCTGTCTCTGGAATCCCCATGTGTACGTGTGTGCTCAACTGTCTCAACACCCCTCGTGAAGGGTGGCCCCTGTGATCTATGGAAATCCTCATGTATCTCTAGATCATTTCTCTCCATACTCATTAATGATCCTAGGTGCTCTTCATGCTCCTCCCTCAACTGGTGCTCCACTGCTAAACCACCAACATCCTCTCACAATGTTGTTGAGGGATATATCTGACTCTCTGCTGAAATAGATGTAGTGTATCTCTGTCTAATTTCCTCAAGAAGCTCCTCTGATATGGACTTTGATTCTTGAAGGGTTGTCTGTGTGCCTTTCGAGAATCTTCGTGTGCTCACCAACTCATGAGTGAGTCAGTCCACCTCAACCTCCTGCTATCTTATTTCCCTGTGATACATCTCGCCAACCTCCAATAGGTAATCCCTATCCCTCAACAATTGCTAGTAGTCGGCCCTCATCATAATCACTCTCTCTGAGTGTATGGAAGTCATCAATGAAAAGTCCCCCATCTGAACTATCAAGTGCCATCGAGGCCCTCCAACAATAACCTGCCACCAATGCATGTGTATCATCAATGCATCTAGTGGTTGCCATGATCATGTCCTCATTGACTCTCAACTATCCTGCGAAGTGTCGTGACTCTTGGTCACAATTCCGTTGAGGTGCTACCTCATGCCTCCCACTACTAGTGTCAACAATGGAATCCCCAACAACATACTCCTCAAAATATAAGGCACGAAACTGCCCACCATCCCCTATGTTACTAAGTCCTCATGTATGCCATTGCACGCCATCACCAAATACGACCCCTATCTGAATTGCACCATATCCTGTATGGGAAACTATATCCTCCTGTGCACTCACCCTACTAATATCATCTTCCCCTGGATCCCATACAGATGTGTCTAGACATGTGCTATGGTCATTTCGACTAATAAGGAGTGCATCCTCATCACTATAGATCGATCCTGGGAGTAAGTGTCCCAACAAGATGTTTGTCTCCACAATCTGGTCCATCAATGGAATCTCCAAGAGTGGTGATTCACTCTCCTCATACTGATAGGTATGTGTAAGGTCAACTATCTCCAAGACATACCTCTCCTCCTGGGTTTGCAGATCCATATGTTCCTTGTGTACAATGCCCACACAAGGCTCCTCTACCATATCAGGAATGCCATTGATATCCTCATGTGTCGTGGCTAGCATAGGTGACTAAGAAGATGAAAAATCTGGCTCACTAATCATAGGAATCTCATCATTATCCATACATGACTTCCTGGAATCCATGTCTATACCCACCGGTAGGTCATCCAACCTCCTAATCTCATCATGTCTAAGTGCCAACACATATGAATCCTCACAAGTGTCACCACTATGTTGAAGTGTTGAATCCTCAACATTACCTGATGGGGAAGATGAAGGATATGTGTTATCATCCTGTCCATACAACTATCCCTCAGATGTGCAAGAGTCACTAGCCTTATCAGAATGCTCCAAATAGGCATCTATGGTTGCATTCACATGAATCTCCTCATCCTCGCTGTCATAGTGCACCTCAACAATGTGCAGCTTCCCTTTCCCTACATCTGTTATTTGGCTTCCAAGGCACTTTGCAACTGTAGCAACGCTCCCTGCATCTAATGGGTGTAGGCTCCATTTTTTCTCCTATCAATCCACTCCCTGGTAATGATGTATCTAGATCCTTATCTGATTTTCCCCTTAGGCTGGTAGGAAAACCAACTATGATACCACTATAATATCCCTGATCTCGTTGATCAAGATATTTTCTACTGATCTATTGTTTTGTCTTACATATCTGATACACTGGGGTTTCTGGATGCGTTTCAGTTGTATGTTTGAGATCTTGATGGTTATTGCATGTGCATGTGGGTTATTGCATGTGCATGTTGGTTATTGCAGGTGCATGTTGGTTATTGCATGTGCATGTTGCATATTTATAGTTTAAACAACATATAAGGACACATGCAGAAGTAAATAACATCAACTGCCCAATATCATGTATTATACGACTCAAGCATGGAAATACAATAGAAAATTGGAAATATAGAATATGATCGTCAACTACATCTCATGGATCATCACTGGAATACAATAAAATAGCATAAAAATACACGTGATCATAAGATGATAGCATATCAGATGCATGCACGGATAGATCGACAAAATATGCGATTTCAGAGAAGTACAGTAACCTCTACCAGCTAGAAAAATCGCCTGGAATGATAGACCATCAGAACACACTGGAAACTGCTCCAATAGAAGCGCCCTGGCCTCTAGACTAAAATGGATGAGTGTCGGATCTTGGATCTGGTCTTTGAGGCACTGGATTTGGACCCCTAGGGGGTTTGCGCACCTCCTGGGACACTAGATGTGCCCCAAAGGATTCCTCCAACGAAATCTAATGCTATATGGCTCAAAACGATCATCTCACCAAATACGGAACTGGGTTGGAAGGATTCGCCTGGATCTGCTCTGATACTCTGCATGCAACCCCAAATGTCTATCCAGAAGAGTTGCGCCCTAAATGGTTGGATGAGGTGATATTTAAGATTCCACCGTCAGAATCTGATGATAGATGGCTCAATAGAAGAACCCTAGCTGGATCTCAAATGGGTTGGAAGGAAACTACAATCTGGACACGGGTCTCGTGTAGCTCTCCAAACCCTCAAACTGACTTGCGCCCTCACTGGATGAGTTGCGCACTCTGCAATGGATACTCCCGAAAAGTACGATGAAATACCTGGATGGTATCTCCGATGGGCTAGGGTGTGTCTCTCAACACCGAAACCGATGAATGGTGGTGGTTTCCTCCAGAAATCCACAAAATAGTAAGGTCAGCTTTCTTCCTCCTTTGGGAACTCTCAACATCAAATCATAACAATGCATAATGAATTAGGTTGCTTTACCCTTCCTTTATAGCTTCCTGAAATCCTAATTTGTTCTTGACCTTTTCCCTCCAAGTGAATTTTATTTTATTTTATTATTCCTTGATTAAATCACTTAATTAATTAATTAATTAACCATTTTACCTCTAAAAAGTGATTTATCCATTCTGATGGCTTCTCCGGCCACTGAAAGTCACTTCTCATCATCTTATCCTGTAATTCTCTTCCTCTCGATTCCAATGATCTATTACACTAAGAGGTTTCTCCAAGTAATATGCCCATTATGACCTTCTTAGCAAATTTAATTAAGATATGACCCATAATAACTCAAAATTACAGAAATCGTCAGAATGGAATGAAACCAAAGTCCAGTTGTGTGGAATGGATCCTAATGATGAACGATACAAGTTGGGCCCAAATAAACCCCTCAACATCTCCTGAACTCTCTATCACCCCTATTTGGCTACTCGAGTAGGCAGAACACTCTGAAATGTTGTAACGTTATAATGTCCCAAAATGGGGACATTACAGCTTCTTCATCATCCATGTCACCTCCTGTGTGTTTATCATCAAGATCTTCCATATCCAGAACCATAAAATCATTCACTTTTTCCTCACAGGATGATTCACTATCTATGTCTTCCGAGGAGTCATCATTGTTTGCACACAAACTTTTCTTTTTACTATATTTCTTAAATTTGTATTTCTTTTCATCATCAGAGTTCTGGTCCTTTTGGTCTTTTTCCTTGTGAGGAAACTTAGATACAAAATGACCTAATTTACCACTATTAAAGCATTTGAAGGGCAAATTTCCTTGGTACTTTCCTGATCCTTTCTTTAACCTTCTCACAAATTTTGCCTCAATATCATCTAGTTCTGAATCAGTATTCTTGTCTGCTTTAAAATATGCATCTCTAGTAATGGATTTATCTTTGCTAATTCTCATTTCATATGCAGTTAGAGTTCCTAGGATTTGATCAATGGACAGAGTTTTAAGATCATTTAGTTCTTCTATTGCAGAGACTTTTGGATTAAATTTATCAAGCATAGATCTTAAAATATTCTAAACTAAAAATGATTCTTCAATCTTCTCACCAAGACCTTTCACGGCACTCACAAGTTCTTCAACTCTTAAAAAATACTTTCTGAGTGTTTCAACTTCATTCATCTTTAGTTGTTCAAATTTCAATCTATATGTTTGAAGCTTGGCATCTTTTACTTTCTCATTTCCTTCATAACTAATAATAAGTTTATCCCACATTTCTTTGGCAGTTTCAAGATGCATCACCTTTACAAGCTCAGCTTCAACAAGTCCATTCAAGATAGCATTCATTCCCTTAGCATTAAAACTAAAATCTAACTTATCATCCTTGGAATCTAGCACAACAGGCTTTGTATATCCAGTATCTACCACATCCCAAGCGTCATCACCTAAGGCCATTAAGTATGTTCTCATTCTAACCTTATAGAAGGAAAACTTTATTCCATGAAATAGAGGAGGCTTAGTGGCCAAAGTCCCTTCATGACTTGTCATATTTAAGATTACAGGTCTACCTTTAAATAAAAGTAACCCGCTCTGATA
>JZKD02S2250585.1:208385-239810 GCA_000966675.3 Picea glauca | reverse complement strand
TGTTACTGTGCTTAAACAATTTATGACTTATTCATGATTTTTAATCTCTTCCAAGTGACCATTAATATTATACAAGATATGAACAACAATCACACATAAGATATACATAGAGACATATTTTCACAAGGAAACCCATAAAGGGAGAAAACCTCTTCTTCTTTGAATGATAGGCAGTCTTTTAAGTTCTGTACATCATATATCTTTGAGCACCAACTCAATGTGAGGCTACTACCTCTATTTTACAAGCTCCAACTTTCTAAGAGCACCAACCCTCTTATTTCTCTAGCACCCACTAGAAGGAAGCACCAACTCCCTGAGTGTTCCAACACCAACTGGACTTATACAAGAACCAACTTACATAAAAAAAACTTTGTGTTTTCCCTAGCACCACCTTGCCACCCTATTTTCTAGCCACAACTAGATGGAAGATACAACTTCTAATATTCAAGCACCAACTTGAATATCAGAGGACCAGAGTCCTCCCTAGCACCACTCTACCTCCCTAAGTGTAAAACAATGATTGAATAACCAACAATACAGGTATATTGATTCTTACCACCTCTTCTCTATTTTCAATTATTATCTGCTTCACTTTTCTTCTACTCTACTGATACTTGGATTGACTTGCTTCTGTCTATTTTGCAATTCTGCTCTTCTTCTGTCTATTCTGCAAATCTTCTCTGCCTCTGTCTCTTCAACTTCTATTTCTCATCTCTGAGTTTCATCTCACACTACGCATAATGTGATTTTTCCTTTCTTACAGTTCAATTCATTTTTTAGTTAGAACAACCAACATCACACAGTCACATGCATTTCTCTTTTAAGCTATCTCCCGATTCAGTTACACCTCCAATTTCCAAAGAAACGCATTAGCAACTGAATCGCCAAACGTCCAAGAACTGTGATTCAGTTCTGCTAACTGAATCGTAACTAAAAAATTAACAATGAGGTGAAAACAATAGCCCTTCGATCAAATTCCCAATTAATCAGCACCATTGGATTACACCGGCAAGATCTCGCATTTATCCCATATGCCCACTGGCTGTGACCGAGCGCTAAACAAAAAGTGATTTCGCGATTTCACATTTCGAAATTCTTGTAATGAGATATCTCGACTCTCCCATGTCGTGATATCTGAAATGGAGCTTAGCTTCTAGCTCTTTCCCTTCTCGTGACCATTGGTTGTGACCAAGCGCTTATCCATAAAGCACTTCACGATTCACGTTTTTGGGGATCTTGGTACATGGTTTCTCGACTCTCCCAAGTCATGATATCTGAAATGGCGCTTAGCAACGTGCTATCTCCTCCCTTCATCCTTCGACGACGTGACCTTGGCTATGAGCACAACACAAACATTCAGGCACTTTTCTTGTCAAATCAATGGTTGAGAAATTTTGTGATATGATGGTCTGGATCATTTCGCGACTTCGCATGTCGCGAGTTCTTGTGTCATATTCCTTTGACTCCTCCAATGTGCAAGTTAGCAAAATGCCAATTGCTCGCCATGTTTCCTCTGGATTCAACGACCAGGATTGTCATCATGTTTTCACTTTCCATGGAGTTGGAAGTTAGCTCACCTCTATTCACCTGATTCACGAATTTGAGAAACTCCTCATCTGCTACCACGTGTCCTTCAGATCGAACGGTCCCCCTGCTTTCGAGACTTTGTAAGACCGCTTCACCTTGCACTTAGAGATCATTCTCGTTCTTATGGATCCAACGATGGTTGATCCTCGTGCTAAAATATGATGCCTGAGATCTATTATCCTCTTCTGTGTGCTCCTCCTGTCTAAATTCATATCTGATGGCCATCGGGAATTCAGGATGGGTGATCCAATGATCATTGTTGCTCTTCATTGTTGAGCTTACACTTCTGATCTTGCCACTTTCTCTTGTTCATCATCATCATGTTGGTTTCTGATCTTGCCATCAATGAAAACATGCATACTCTACCTTATGTTTGTAAACATGCCAACATGACGTTGATCGAGATGTGTGTGTGCTTGTGTGAGAGAGAAATCTAGGACATGCTAGCTTTCCCAAATAGTAAAATGATGTTTCTCGAGATGCAGTTGTGCAAGTCGGAAAGCCAACACGTGCTAGATTTTCCTCATAATTGAATGATGTTGTTCAAGATGTACTTGTGCTTATGCAACATGGAAAGATAGAATGTGTTATCTTTCCACATGGTGCAATAATGTTGTTGGTAATTTGTTTGTGTTTGGGCAAAGGAAAAGATAGAGATTTTCTTGTGCTTGTGCAAAAGCTAGAGAGTTAAGTTTCTTCTTTACCAACTTTGGCGGATGTTGGAAATCCGAGTTAGAACAAAACTAAGTGAACATAATGGTCACCTTTATATCCTATAACTTTGTTAATAGATTAAATCTTTTCCTTTAATATCAATGAAGATTAGTTTGCTTGTCTTCTCAAGATTACTCGGCTTATGTTATCACGATTGAAAGAGACGAACATAAAGTTTTTCGATTATGAATTGGTTAAATTTTGATATGTATTGTTTTAAAATTTATTTTGATGTTAAATTGTTGTTAGATAGATATATAATTTTCAAGATATTTTGATGGTAGGAAAATGACGTGAAGGTTGATTACATTTTTACTCCCTTGAGGAGAGTATTATATTCTTGTAGGAAAAAAAACTTATTTGATCATGTTGAGAAAGCTTGGAAGGGACATAGAGGTCAATTATAAGGTTTTTTCGATTGGGACAAGTCCTTTGATCTGGTTCTTGTGAAAAATGATAATTCTTTCCCTATCGTTAAAGGTTAAAGGTCTAAGAAATCGCCCCAAAACATTGATCCTGGATTTTTAGAGGAACTTCACAAGCAACTAGTTATTTAGTATGCACTACCTTTCTCCCGCAATGGAATGATGTTGTTCGGGATGCACTTGTGTACAATGGAAATATATCACGCGCTATCTTTCCCCCAAAATAGAATGAAATTGTTCCATATGTTATTGTGCTTGCGCAAGAGAGAAAGATAGAATGTGCTAGCTTTCACCCATAGTGGAACGAAATTATTTATGTACTTGTTCTTTTTCAAAAGAAAAATTTATCATGCACTAGCTTTCCACCATGATCGAATGATGTTGTTTGAGATGTGTTTTTGAATGTGCAAGAGAGAAATATAGCACACATTAGCTTTCCCCTATAATGTAATGATTTTTTTCCAGATGCAATTGTGCAAGATGGAAAGCTAGTGCGCGCTAGCTTTGCCCCACAGTGGAATGATGGTATTGGAGATATGCGTGTGCTTGCACAAGAGAGAAAGATAACACACACTACCTTTCCCCCAAAATGGAATTATGTTTCCTAAGATGCACTTGTGCAAGATGGAAATCTAGCACACAATAGATTTCCCTCATAATGGAATGATGTTGTTCAAGTTGAACTTGTGCTTGTGCAATAAGAAAAGATGGAACACCCTATCTTTTCACAGGATGCAATGATGTTGTTGGAGATTCATTTGTGTTTGGGAAAATGGGAAATCCATAACGCACGATATTTCCCCAATTTGAAATGATGTTTTTTTAGATGCACTTACACTTTTATAAGAGGGAAAGATAACACGTGTTAGCTTTTCCTCACATTGGAATGATGTTGTTTGAGATGTGCGTGTGATTCTGCGAGGTAAACCTAGCATGAATTATCTTTTCCCCACTTTGGAATGATTTTTTTTTATATGAAATTGTGCTTGTGAAGGAGGGAAATCTAGTACGCGCTATCTTTCCATCAAAATGGAATGATGTTGCTCGAAATGTGCTTGTGCTTGCGCATGAGAGAAAGCTAGCATGCACTAGTTGTCCCACATGATGGAAAGATGTTATTCAATATGTAGTTGTGATTTTGCAAGAGGGAGAGATAGCATGCACTATATTTCCCCTATTGATGTAGGAGCATCACTCCTACACAGTAGTGCGTCAGTATCCAGCGTAACAGTGCACATGGATGGAGCAGATCCCAATGAGAGAGAATCAACATCCTTCTCATTTTGAGTTTAAATCTCAAATTTAATGTAATCAATGTAGTAAAGGCTCGAGGAAGGAAAATCCATTGTATTTTTATAGGGTGCATGTAAGTATCCTTTAATGGTTGACAGGTAGATGAATCTAGATCCGATTCAGACTAGTTGTAAATTAATTGTAATTTAATGTAGTAGGTGGAGGAAGGCTCAAGAAGCCCCTCTTTTGTAAAAAAAATATCAATGTATTGAGATCATTAGGAATGCATGAGAGAAGAAGATCTCTCAAGGGGTAGATAGGAGAATTCTTGAGAGGAGAGAAGAACTAAGACTCTGTTGTAATCCAGTCTTGTAAACATTCTAAACTCTTGTAAAAAGCATTAAGATTTAATAGAAAAGCATATTTCCCTACATATGAATCTATATGTGTGTTCTATGTGAATGAATATGTGTTTTCTGAATGTTTAATGAATGTTTATGAATTCAATGAGTTCAATTATGTTCCCTTTGCAGGAATAGATAGAATTCCCTATCTGTGTGAATTTCTGAGTGTTTCTTTCTCTCAAGGAGGTGCAAGGAGTGCACACTAGATTTATTGAGAAATATGAGAAGCCAGTGCAAGGAGTGCACAATAACTCATTTTCGAGTTCAGGAGGAGCATGCCAGGTAGGTACACTAGAACCAGTTAATCTTAGAGGGGATAATGCAAGGAGTGAACAGAGAAAGTGCAAGGAGTGCGCCTACACTCAGAGAAGTGTAAAATCTCAAGGGAAGACCAGTGCAAGGAGTGCACACCTGTAGACTTATAGAAGCTTAAGCTCAAGAGGGATAGTGTAAGTCAACATAAAGTAAGCGCAAGGAGTGCGCAGGTGAGTTTGTAATTTCCAAGACTCACGAGAGCGATTGCAAGGAGTGCATGAAACCAACACTTTGTAAAAGTGTCGGTCAAGCTCATGAGGAAGAGCACAGAGTGCCAGGAGGGTGTTGAAGGAACACTTTGACTATTTTTGTAAGATCGGGAGGAAGAGAAGGCGTGTCAGGAGGGCACAAGGATTCACTTGGAAGAACAAAGGAATGAATCCTTTGAAGTTTGAAGAGTTGAAATCTCGAGAGAGATAACACTAGTGTGTGCAGATCCTATGCAAGGAGTGCAGGAGGCGAGAAATTTCTAAGTTCCATATTACGGGAGAAGCATAAAGTGTGCGCTCATACTTTTTTCGAAGTAACAAAGATCATGAGGGATATAATTTCATAAAATGCAAGTAGAGGCCAAGGAGTTGACCCTATAGAGGAGAGATCGAAGGCCAACCCTTTGAATACTTTGAGAATTCCTTGTTGAAGGGAAGTGGAGAAGAGGAGGAGAAACCAAAATAGGCATTGGATTGCCCGTGGAAACATATTTGGGTCGTTTAATCAAACCAGACAAAAGGAGAAGCACAAAGCAGAGGATATTATATCCCAACCATTGGATCTGAGTGCAAGAGAAATTGAGTCATAGATCTCACAATTCAGTGATTCAACACTCCAAAAAGAATTAGTTCTTAAGTTTCCAAGAGGAGAATTCCCCGAAGCCCAGAGTCCCAAAGTGATCTCAATCGTAGATCATAGAGTGAAGTAGGGGTCATCGATTGTTAATCCCTTTGACATTCAACTATCTGAAATATTTTTGAGGTATTCGTTGCAGAGTGGTCGAATCCCTGAAGCTAGGAAGCACCAGAGTTGATCCCCACCGTTAATCAACTGGAGAATATCAACCATTGATCTCCACCCTTCGCCAATTTGGCATCTGGCAGCTCAAGAATTTGGTGGTGATTTTGAGCGAGGAACATCGAAGCTCTAAATCCTGTAGTTGATCACATTCATTGGTTGTATGAGGATAAAGAGTCATAGATCGCCAATTCAGCGTTCAGAAGTTAAGGAGTTTAGTGGTTAGTTAGAGTGAGGAAGCCAGAAGCCCAAAGTCTAGAGTTGATCATAGTCATTGGCTGTAGGAGGAGTGTGAGTCGTAGATCACGGTTCGACGTTTAGCTATCTAGAAGGTATCATGTGTTGGAGTCGTGAAAATATCGAAGCTCAGAGTCCCAAATTAGATCTTAGTCGTATATCATGGAGGAGGGAGGAGAATCTCTACCACCCATCATATCTAGCCATATAAATTTGGGAAGTGGAAGGATGGGATAGGACCCATAGTTTTCGTTCAACGTTACCTTTATGAAAAAATTCAGGCGGTAACCACTCTGGAAGATTGGAGTGTTGCGTTGGTGAATGTTCATGGAGCATTGAAATCCTAGAGATATGAATAGAACTTTTCAGTTAAGCACTTGGTTTTATCCCACGGTCATATGTGATTCTGCCAGGGAAAAGGGGATAGTTCCTGTTGTTTTGACCCAAAGGAAAAAGGGGCTTAGAGAAATAACTCGTGGGGTTTTTCAGACCTGCATAAGAGAATTAAAGGGGCATGTCTACATAATAAAGGATCCAGCCAAGATCCGAGAGATAATTTGGCTCTAGCAGAAGATCCTAGACCGAGAGGTCGGGCGAGCCCTCTGGGAGGGGGTGGGGGTTTGCATCAGGTGGTATCAGAGCTTGAGGAATTTTTTTCTGATACCATCAATTGGTATCAGAGTAGAAACTTTGTTTACAAATAGTGAGAAGAGAGGAGAATATCAGAGTTTTTTTTTTTTTGTAGACAATAGGAAAAAGAGGAGAGGCAGAGTACTGATGCTCTTTGTGAATACTTCTTGCAAGTGTGAATCAAGAAATTAGACAACCAGGTGGGCTGAAAAAAAAAAAAAAGTTGCAATCTTGGAGTAGAGCAGAGCCTATGGAGCTCTTAAGATGAGCAGTTGGAGTACAATATCTAGAGAGCAAGGAGTGCTCAAGAGAAGGAGAGAGCGCAATGTGTGTGCCTACTCTCAGTAGGAGTGTAAAATCTCAAACACAAGGTTCCAGTAGGTGAACTAGAGGCTAAGAAAGGAGACTTAGAAGAGGCTTATTGTAGCTCATAGAAAGAAAGTGATAGCTCACAGAGGAGAAAAACAATGGCTACTGAAGGCCATAAAAAACATCCAAGAGGAGACCTCAAGAAGATAAGAAGAGAAGAGATGGATAAAGAGCTCAAGGATACTAGAGAGGAGCTCAACATATTGGTGATGCAATGGAAGAATATGTATCAATAGAGATGGAGGTATGAGTGGCCCATGAAGAATAAGGTGAAGTGGCCTATCCAGTAGTTTATTTCCAAGAGGAAAAAGTAGATATCAAGGAGGTGGCTGAGGCTAGTGGAAAACCTCAGGGACATAGTGGAGAAGATGGTTTACATTTGTAAATGAGAGGATGGAGAAATCCTAGATGAATATGGTGAAGAGAGATCAATTGAATATCACATACATTTCCATAAGGGAAATGAGAAGATATCAGTAGAAGATCTCAAAGGCTTCCAAGAGGGGAGAAAGGAAAATTCAGGTTGTCAGGTGGGTAAGGAGGAGATGAGATTTTCTGAGAGTCTCAAGAACTCAGATAAGAGTTCATATCAACAAGGAGTACTGATAGAAAAGAAGGAGGAGATGATATTTTCTAAGAGTCTCAGGAACTTAGAGGATATTTGAGATAAGTAAGGAGCGATGAAAGGAGAGGAGGAAGAAGGAGAATATCATCGGCATTGCAGACTGATGATATGAGGGATCAACATATCCCTTGGAGTGATCTTTGTAGGGGCTCATGTTTATGAGGAAATGGTGCAGGAGACACCAAAAAAAGAATTGGACCTTGGAGATGGCCAAACAAGAGAAAAGGAAGAGGAGCATTTAAATGTAATACTAACTCAATGGGAGGAAGAGTTGAAGCTACTGGAGGATTGATTAAGCAATCTAGAGACAGAGGAATACTACCAGAAGGAGACAATCATGCAGAGTGAAGAAGAATTCCAGCATGAGGAGCAATTGGATAAAGCTAGATGGATTCCATCCCAAGGAGATGACATAGGAATAGAGGAAATGGCAGAAAGAAAATTGTTAGAGGAGATGTTTGAGCATTAGCTCGGTAATATTGTTGCAAAATTGGAGTTTGAAGTGGAGTGGAAAGCCAATGCCACAGGTGATGAAGTTATCATGGGATATCAAGATGATATTCCCTTTGATCTGTATGAAGAATTGGAATCTCTGGGAGAAGGATAAATAACCCAGAGGAGGTTCATTCAACAAGTCAAGTTGGATATTGACGAAGAAGAGGAGATGCAACAATAGTAGAGCAGATTGTAGGAGAGGATCCAACCCATGGACAAGATGGATAAGGAGATAAGGAGACTGGTGTTGAAGTAAGAAAAGGAGATAGTCAAAAATAGGTGGAGGTTGAAAAGAAGAGATTGCAGTGGCAAGATAAATGGGGAACTGCAACATAAAATTTGGAAACCAGAGGAGAGCCTGCAACAAAAACATGACAACAATATCAGCAACATAAATGAAGAGGATCAAGTAGACAACTCTAGAGTGAAGTTTAGGACCCAAAAGAATATGAACAACAACAAGAGAGGAGCCATGAGCACAAGCTCATGATTTTTTCAGCAGGGGAGTATTATGCAGGAGCATCACTCCTACTCAGTAGTGCGTCAGCACCCAACGCAACAACACACATGGATGGAGCAGATCCCAAGGAGAGAGAAGTGTTAGCCTTCTCATTTTTAGTTTAAAACTCAAATTTAATGTAATTAATGTTGTAAAGGCTGGAGGAAGGTAGATCCATTGTATTTGTATAGGTTGCATGTAAGTCGCCTTTAATGGGTGATAGGTAGATTAATCTAGATCTGATTCAGACTAGTTGTAAATTAATTGTAATTTAATGTAGTAGGTGGAGGAAGGCTTGAGAAACCCCTCTTTTGTAAAAAAAATATCTATGTATTGAGATAATTAGGAATGCATGAGATAATAATATCTCTCAAGAGGTATATAGGAGAATTCTGGAGAGGAAAAAAGAACTGAGACTATATTGCAGTCCAGTCTTGTAAACATTGTAAACTCTTGTAAAAATAATTCATATTTAAAAGAAAAGAAAAGAATACTTCCCTACATGTGAATCTCTATGTGTGTTCTATGTGAATGAATATGTGTTTACTGAATGTTTACTAAATGTTTATGAATTCCATGAGTGCAATTATGTTCCCTTTGCAGGAATAGATAGAATTCCTTGTCTGTGTGAATTTCTAAGTGTTATGGGCTCTCAAGGCAGTGCAAGGAGTGCACACCAAAGTTATTGAGAACTCTGAGAATCAAGCGCAAGGAGTTCACAAGAAATTAGTTTCGAGTTTAGGAGGAGTGTGCCAAGTGGGAACACCATAATCAGTTAATCTTAGAATGGATAGTGCAAGGAGTGCATAGAGAAAGCACAAGGAGTGTGCCTACACTCAGGGCAGTGTAAAAGATCAAGGGAAGGGCAGTACAAGGAGTGCACACCTGTAAAATTACAGAAGATTAAGCTTAGGATGGATAGTGCAAGTTTGCACAGAGTAATCTCAAAAGGAAGAGAACAAAGTGTTAGGAGGGTGTTGAAGGAACACTTTGATTGTGCTCGTAAGCTCAGGAGGAAGAACATGAGTTCCAAGATGGCACAAGGAGTCCCTTGGAAGAACAAAGGATTGAAACCTTTAAAGTTTGAAGAATTGAAATCTCATGAGAGATATCACTAGTGTGTGCAGAGCCTATGAAAGGAGTGTAGGAGGTGATAAATTTCTAAGTTCCAGATTGCGGGAGAAGCGCAAAGTGTGCGCTCATACTTTGTTCGAAGTAACAAAGCTCAGGAGGGATAGAATTTCATAAAATGTGAGAAGAGGCCAAGTCTTTTACCCTGCAAAGGATTGATCGAAGGTCAATCCTTTGAAGAAATCGATAATTCCTTATTGAAGGGAAGTAGAGAAGAGGAGTAGAAACCAAAATAGCCATTGGATTGGATGTGGAAAAATATTTGGGTCATTGGATCAAACCCGGATAAGAGGATAAGTTCACAGTAGAGGATATCATATCCCAACAATTGGATCTAAGCGTAAGAGAACATCAGCCATAGATCTCATGATTCGATGATTCGACACTTCGGAAAAATTTTGTTCTTGAGTTTCCATGAGGAGAATTCCCTGAAGATAGGATTACTGAAGTGATCTCAATCATAGATCATAGAGTGAAGCAGGGGTCAATGATTTTTAATCCCTTCGATGTTCGGTTATCCAAAATATTTTGTAGGTAGTCATTGCATAGTGGAAAAATCCATGAAGCTCCGAAGTGTCGGAGTTAATCTGCACCATTGATCAACCGAATAATCCCAGCCATTGATCTCTTCCGTTTGCCAATTCAACATTTGGAATTTTGGGAGTTTGGTGGTGATTGCGAGTGAGGAAACCAGAGTTGATCAAAGTAGTTGGTTGTAGGAGGATAAAGAGTCGTATATCACCAATTCTTCATTTGGAAGCTCAGGATTTTGGTGATCAGTTGCAACAAAGAACCCTGAATCCCTAAGTCTAGAGTTGATCACAATCGTTGGTTGTAGGAGAAGCGTGAGACGTAGATCACGGTTCGATGTTCGACTATCCAAGAGGTATCATGTGTTGGAGTAATGAAACTCATGAAGCTTAGAGTCCTGAATTATATCTCCACCGTAGATCATGGAGAAGGGAGGAGAATCCCCGCCAGCTGTCACATTTGACCATAGAAGTTTGGAGAGTGGAAGGATGGGATAAGACCCACAACTTCTGGTCAACATCACCTTTATGATCGAATTCAACCAATAACCTCTTTGGGAGATTGGAGTGTTGTGTTGGTGAATTTTCACAAAGTGCCAAAGTCTTGGAGCTCCAAATAACACCTTTCATTTGAGCACTTGGTTCTAGTTCGCGGTCATATGTGATTCTTCCAGGGAAAAGGGACTAGCGCATGTGGTTTTGACCCAAAGGAAAAAGGGGCTTAGAGAAAGTGCTTGTGGGTTTTCTAAGAACTACATAAGGGAATTAAAGGGGTATGTGTACATAATAAATGATCCAGGCGGGATCCGACAGCTAATTCAGCTCCAACAGAAGATCCTATACCATAAGGTCACACGATCCCCCTAGGAGGGGGTGGGGGTTTGCATCACCCATGGTTGATTGATCTTGATCGAGATGTGCTTGTGCTTGTGTAAGAGATAAATCTAGCACACACTATCTTTCCACCACAATGAAATGATGTTGCTTAAGATGAACTTGTGGAATATGGAAAACTAGCACATGCTAGATTAACCCCACAATGGAATGATGTTGTCCGAGATGTGTTTTTGCTTGTGGAACACAATAAGGTAGCACACACTAGCTTTCAACATGGTGGAATGATGTTGTTGGATATACATTTGTGCTTGTTTAAAAGGGAAATATATCATGCACTAGATTTTCCCCATAGTGGAATGATGTTGTTTGATATGCGCTTGAACTTTTGTAAAAGGGAAAGGTAGCACAAGCTAGGTTTCCCCAACGTTGGAATGATATTATTGGAGATGCACTTATACTTATGCAAGAGGGATAGCTAGCATGCACTAGATTTTCCCCACTTTGGAATGATGTTTTTCTAGATGAACTTGTGTGTTTCAAGGAGGGAAATCTAGCATGCTCTAGATTTCTCCCATGGTGGTTCAATTATGTTATTCAATAGATTTTCCACATGGTGGAATAATGTTCTTCCAGAAACACTTGTATTTGTGCAAAATGAAAAATATAGCATACACTACCCTTCCCTAATGGTGTCTTGATGTTGTTCGAAATGAATTTGTGCTTGTAAGGGAGGGAAATCTAGGATGTGCTAGCTTCCCCCCATGGTGGAATAATGTTATTTTATATAAACTTGTTCTTGTGAAAGAGGGATAGATAAAATGCACTAGCTTAGCACCATGATCAAATGATGTTGTTGGAGATATGCTTATGCTTATGCTTATGCAAGAAATAAATATAGCATGAACTATCTTTACCACATGGTGGAATGATGTTATTAGATATGCACTTGTTCTTTTGCAAGAGGCAAATATAGCATGCGCTAGCTTTACCCCATGGTTGAATGATGTTGTTTGAGATGTTCTTGTGCTTGTGCAAGATATAATGCTAGCACATGCTAGCTTTCCCCCATGGTGGAATGATGTTATTCTATCTTCACATGTGCTTGTGAAAGACTTAAATCTAGCATTCCCTAGTTCTCCCCCACTGTGGGATAATATTTGTTGAAGAAATGCTTGTGCTTTTGCCAGAGGAAAATATAACATGCGCTATCTTTCTGCCATGGTCAAATGATGTTGTTGGAGATTTTCTTGTTCTTGTGCAAGAGATAAAGTTACCACATGCTATCTTTCCCCCCAATGGAATGTTGTTTGAGATGAACTTGTGCAACATGGAAAGTTAGGATGCACTAGTTTTCCCTACAATGGAATGATGTTGTTAGAGGTTTTTTTTTGGTTGTGCAAGAGAGAAAGCTAGCATGCACATTCTTTTGCAAATTGGTAATCTTGCTTCTGTACGATGGTTCTAATTGATTAGAGCAGCACTCATATTCTATTTAAATGCAAAAAGCCATCATTTCTTCTTCTTCGTTGCATTTTCATCCTTAGTCTTCTTGACTCGATGGAATGATGTTGCTTGAGATGCACTTGTGCAATATGGAAATATAGCAAAAACTAGCTTTCCCTCACAATAGAATGATGTTTTTGAAGATGCACTTATGCTTGCGCAACATGGAAAGATGGCACACCCTAGATTTCCATAGGATGCAATGATGTTCTTGGAGATTTGTTTGTGTTTGGGAAAAAGGGAAATCTAGAAGGTGCTAGCTTTCTCCCAATTTGAAAAGATGTTTTTCGAGATACACTTACACTTTTGTAGGAGGGAAAGATAACATGTTCTAGCTTTCCCTAACATTGGAATGATGTTTTTTGATATGCACTTGTTCTTTTGCAAGAGGGAAACCTAGCATGCGCTATGTTTTACCTACTTTAGAATGATGTTGTTCGAAATGAACTTGTGCTTGTGAAGGAGGGAAATATAGCATGTGCTAGCTTTCCCACACATTGGAATGATGTTATTCAATATGCACTTGTTCTTGTGCAAGATATAAATCTAGCACGCACTAGCTTTCCCCCATAGTGGAATAATGTTATTCTATATGTAATTGTTTGTTTGCAAGAAGAAAAGTTATCATGAGCTAGATTTTCACCATGGTCGAATGATGTTGTTCGAGGTGTTCTTGTGCTTGTGGAAAAGAAAAATCTAGCATGCGCTAGCTTCCTCCCATAATGGAATGATGTTACTCAATATGCACTTGTGTAATATGGAAATCTAACACTTGCTAGATTTCCATTACAATGGAATGATGTTGTTCGGTATGTGCTTGTGTTTGTGCAAGAGAGAAAGATAGCATGCATTAGATTTCCCACATGATGGAATGATGCCATTCAATATGTAATTGTTCTTTTACAAGATGGAAAGCTAGCATGCACTAGATTTCCCCCATGGTTGAATGATGTTGATAGATATGTTTGTGTGCTTGTGTAAGAGAGAAATCTAGAACACGCTCTATTTCCACCACAATGGAATGATGTTGTTCAAGATGCACTTGTGAAAGATGGAAAGCTAGCATGTGCTAGCTTAGCCCCACAATGGAATGATATTGTTCGATGTGTGGTTGTTCTTGTCCAACACAATAAGGTAGCATGTACTACATTTCCACATGGTGGAATGATGTTATTGGATATTCATTTGTGCTGGTGTAAAAGGGAAATCTACCACGCACTAGATTTCCCCCACAATGGAATGATGTTGTTTGATATGCACTTTCAATTTGACAAGAGGGAAAGGTAGAAAAAGCTAGGTTTCCCTGATGTTGGACTGATATTGTTGGAGATTCACTTGCGCTTCTACAAGAGGGATAGCTAGCATATGCTAGCTTTCCCCCACTTTGTATTGATGTTGTTCTAGATGAACTTGTGCATGTCAAGGAGGGAAAGCTAGCATGCACTATATTTCCCCATGGTGGTTCAATGATGTTATTTGATAGCTTTCCCACATGGTTGAATAATCTTGTTGCATAAACGCTTGTGTTTATGAAAAATGAAAAGACAACATGCAGTATCCTTCCCCAATGGTGTAATGATGTTGTTTGAGATGAATTTGTGCTTGTGAGGGAAGGAAAAATAACACACTCTAGTTTTCCCCAATGGTGGAATAATGTTATTTGATATGAACTTGTTCTTGTGCAAGAGGGAAATCTAACATGCACTAGCTTAGCACCACGGTCGAATGATGTTGTTGAAGATGTGTTTCTACTTATGCAAGAGACAAATATAGCACACACTAGATTTACCACATGGTGGAATGATGTTATTAGATATGTACTTGCTATTTTGAAAGAGGAAAATATAGAATTCAATAGGTTTACCCCATGGTTGAATGATGTTGTTCGATATGTGCTTTTTCTTGTGCAAGATAGAATTCTAGCACACACTAGATTTCCCCCATAGTGGAATGATGTTATTTGTTCTGCACTTGTTTGTGTGAAAGAGGGAAAGATAACATTCCCTAGCTCTCCTCCACAATGGAATAATATTTGTTGAAGAAATGATTGTTCTTTTTCAAGAGGCAAAGATAGCATGCACTAGCTTTCTCAGATGGTCAAATGATGTTGTTGGAGATGTTATTGTGCTTGTGCAAGAGAGAAAGTTAACACACGCTATATTTCCACCACAATGGAATTATTTTGTTTTCAGATGAACTTGTGCAACATGGAAAGTTAGCATGCACTATATTTCCCCTACAATGGAATGATGTTGTTAGAGATGTGTTTATGGTTGTGCAAGAGAGAAAGCTAGAATGTGCTAGCTTTGCCTCACAATGGAATGATGTTGCTTGAGATTTGTTTGTGTTTGGGAAAAAGGGAAATATAGAAGCTTTATCTTTCCCCCAATTTGAAATGATGTTTTTTTATATGTTCTTATGCTTTTGTTAGAGGGAAAGATAGCATGCGCTATCATTCCTCGAGGTTGGAATGATGTTATTTGATATGTGTGTGTTCTTCTACAAGAGTGAAATCTAGCATATGATATATTTTCCCCACTTTGGAATGATGTTTTGCAAGATGAAATTGTGCTTGTGAATGAGAGAAATCTAGCAATTGCTAGCTTTCCCCCATGTTGGAATCATGTTATTCAATATGCACTTTTTCTTGTGAAAGAGAGACATCTAGCAAGCACTATCTTTCCCCATGGTGGAATAATGTTATTATATATGTACTTGTTCTTTTGAAAGAGGAAAATATATCATGCGCTAGCTTTCCACCATGGTCGAATGATGTTGTTCGAGGTGTAGCTAGCACATGCTATCTTTCTCCCACAATGGAACGATGTTGTTCTAGATGCACCTGTGTCAGATGGAAAGGTAGCATGCGCTAGCTTTCCTCCACAATGGACTGATGTTGTTCAATATGTGCTTGTGTTTACGCAAGAGAGAAAGCTATTGTTGATGATTAAAATCGCAATGAGGATTTCGCCCACAAAGTACTGTTAAGCCTATTATTTAAACTATGCTAACGATATATAATACTCAAGTGGGACCAGAAGGAGAAGAATACTAAGGGTTTATCTATGACTTTTGTTGAGATGATTTAGTTTTCATTCATTCCTTAATTCATTAGAATCCTAGATCTTTTTTATGATAGCAGGGTCTTATTGTAAACATCAAGATTCAGGGCTGAATTACATCATTCAGACACTTGTTTCTCAGAGGTGTTGATCTATCTTTGATAGTATGTGTAGACTTGTCTGTTTGTGAATTAAATTTCATGACTGACAAAGGCTATTGTGCAGAGTCGAGTGGGCAGCAATCTGTGGCAAGTTGATCCATCTTTTAAAGTTCATCTTTTTAATTTCTGTCAGAAGTCCTTTTGTATGTTTCATCGAGGACACCTAAGTTTGACTTTAGTCCAAAACTTCCTCAAAAGATTTTGTAAAGAGAATGATTCTTTTGATGAATTGGAATGAAATAAACGATTTCTTTATGTCTCATCTATTTTGATTATTGACTTGGTGTCCTTACTTCTATCTCTATATTTATTTCAGCATCTGTTATGTTCAAAAAATTACATAAATAATGAATTTTTTAGCAAGATTTTATTTATAAAAAAATAGCCTAAGCACTTGTAATCAATACTTGTGAGTTAGGATACCAATTTTGATGGCTATAAACATAGGGTGATATTCCCAACTATCTTTCTTTAGCCAATAAGGATTTGAAAATGCTTGACTAAGATCATTTCATATCTTTTCCTCAACATTTATTTGGCAACCATACTAGGGAGATATTCAATATCTCTTTGGTTGACTTTTATGCTTGATTATCATCGAATACATCTATTTTTATGATATTGATTCTTTGACTATACCTGTTGCAAGGCAACCCAATATTGAGCCCGACCTTCAAAGATCAGACCAGCATTTCTTTGAATTTGTTTAACACCATTTTAGACACTGCTAATACTCAGGCTGAGCTTAATCATTCATGGGAAACAATTGAATGAGAAATTAGTGCCCAAGAACATTGGGAAGCTAGACGTAGACAACCTAAAAATCAGCAATAAACCTTCTTGTTCCTTCATCTTTGGCCTTCTTTCATGTCCTTAGACCCTAGTGTTTCTAGGAGAAGAATAGATTTATCACTTGAAATTAATCCTATTGCTGAAATAGGAAGAAGGAACATTGTTTTATCTACCCAACAAAGTTCTCTAAGGATAACTTTGTCTGATTCATCTAGTTTGTCTTTCTCTCCCTCACCTATTATCCATAATATGGCATCTAGTGGTGGCTCTAGTGGCACTGGAAGTGCTTCCTATTCTCAGTATTCATCTTCTTCAGTGATTTGTATCTTATATAGCCACCATATCACTATCAAATCTACCACAAAACCCACCAAAGTCATTAAAAAGTATGGGATTTCTCAATTTGAAGAAAACACTACAACCACATTGTGGCATGTTTCCTCTCCTCTTAACCTAGAACCTGTTACTCATCCACTTCCTAAATTCAAAGAGCATCTTCCTAGGTTTTCGAGAAATAAAACTTTCACTACAAACGAACATCTGGTGGCATTTTCTAATGCTTGCCACAAAATAGGAGCCAATGACAACGATACTTGCATGCGCTTATTTTTCAATTCCTTGGAAGGAAACGTTGTGGCCGATTTCTTTGACATTCCTCCTAAGATTCTGTCTACTTGGGAGGAGTTAGTATATTGGTTCAAATCCACCCATGGGCAACCTAAAAGTCCATCCGAGCTATTATAGGAGTACAATAAAATCACCTATAAGGATGGTGAGACCATCAAGTCCTTCAACTTCTGTTTCAATAAGTTATACAATCAAATACCTGAACTCATTCGACCTCATAAACAATCCTCTTTCATGCATTACTACAATGCATTACCTTCCACCTATCATCATAGGCTCAAGGAAAAATCCATTGATAACCTAGGTTCTTCTCTTCATACTTGTTTAGAGTATGAAGAACATCTTGAAAGAACAGGTCTTCCTCAGGGGGAGAATCGGTTAAACAAATAGACATGTCGACCCTCTTACAACTAGTACAAGATATGAATGATCGTATGATAGAGAATGAGAGAAAAGGAAATGTCTCCCCTCTCACCCCTGGAGATTCACCCTCTTCTGTACCCCCCTTTAGAAATCCAATTAAAAATAATTTTCACCCTAAAGACATCATGCCTCGAAGTTTGTCTAACTTTTGCGAGGAACAATACGAGGAATCCACATGTGAGATAAGGAAGAGCACCAGAGATAATATCTTTGGTAAAAGACTAGAAACTACCATCGTTGTCCTAGATTTTGCAGAGCCAGAAGATGTCATGATCATCAATACTAGGAAAACATCCCACACTCCCAAAGGAAAATATGATCCTCCCTGCAATTCTTCATCCTCAACAACTGCTATTGTTCAGGTTCCTAAGGTTCTTGACAATCAAGGAATTACTTCCCCTCTCCCCTCTTCCAAATAAAATATCCTAAATTAGTTGGCCAACATCAAAGCAGTTGCAACCCTTCTGGACATGGTTGTCGTCTCTGAACAACAGAGGCATCTGAAACAATTCATGAAAGGAAAATATTTCATTCTTGCCAACCTCTCTAAAGAGGTAAATGAAGAGAATTTGTTTGTAAATAAAGTAGGTGTACATAAATTTAGATACCCTGTAAAAAATCCCCCTTTTTATATTTTCGTAAAGATTATGGATAATATCGCCCATTGTTGCCTCATTGATGGAGGTTCGGGCCCAAGTGTGATGTCGAAGACTATTATGGAAGAACTAGGATTGTCTTTTACAAACGAAAAGGCTAAGAGCATGCTCTCTTATAATAGTCTACAACAAACAACCATAGGTGAGATTAAGGATGTGACCTTAGTTTTGTGCACACACCTTGAAATAAGGAAAACCCTTAGTATTCAGGTAATTGATATGCAAATAAGCAATTACTCAATCATATTGGGAAGAGATTGGCAAGCTTTGATGGGTGGATACCTCTCACTCGACAGGACACACTTATCCGTTACTCGGAATGGTAAGAACATTATAGTCCTTAGAGAGGAAAGGATTTCACCTTACATAGAGAGTGTCCCACAACCTAATGTGAACTATACCGAAGAGGTGTATTCCATCTTTGCTGAGGAGGATAACATTCCCTTGGAAAAAATCAATTTAGATGATGGTATGTCGCACATGGACTTTGATGGTTCATGCTCTAGTGAAGTTAACAGAGCTAGAATAATATTATACTCTCTTGTTGGGAAAATTCATAACTTTTCTTACATGTTGGAGTTTTCTTGCATGAACAATGTCACTGAATTTGAAGCTTTATTATTAGGAATTGAAAATGCCTATAATCTTGGTTGTGGTCACCTTTCAGTTTTTGGAGATTCCGAGCTTGTTGTGAACCTTGTACATAAGATATACTCTCCTAGCAACAAGTTGATGAAACGATACACCCAAACTGTTTGGGCACTTATCTCGAACCTATTATCTTTCAACATTACTCATGTTAAGAGGGAATTGAACTCAATGGATGATCGATTAGCTGTTTTTGCAGCCTCTCCTAGTTGGCAACTTCTGCCACACAGAACTAATTGTACTTTTCAATCTTTATATCGTCCACATATCCTTGACAATATAGAATCTTGGCAGGTATTCCCTAGTGATGAGAGCATCTGTTCTTTCATTAAAAATGAACCTTATAAGCCCAAGGAAATTATATCCATAGAAGATAACAAGATTCCAAAAGGCTTGAATCCCCTAGAGAGTTCGTTTTCATTGAGTGATGTAGGAAATAAAGAGAAACATAAAGAAGAGAAGTTAAAAAGGAAGGTGGGTGAAACCATCTCCTTGAACATTGGGACACCCGAGTCTCCAAAGAATGTTAAAATAGGTGCCCAATGTTCTGATGAAAAGAAAATGAAGTTTTCCAAGCTACTTGGAAAATTTCAAGATGTTTTTGCTTGGTCTTATGAGGATCTTCGTGGTTTTGATCCTTCTCTGATATAGTATTATATTCCCATCAAGGAAGGCATAAAACCAGTTAGGCAAAAGGAAAGACCTATCAACCCTGCACTGGAAGAAACTATTCGAAAGGAGTTGGAAAAACTCTTGAAAGTTGGAATCATCTTTCCAGTCAAATATTCTGAATGGGTTTCCAATTTGGTTCATGTTCGAAAAACAACTGGTTAGAACAGATTATGCATTGATTTTCGTGCATTAAATTAGGCTAGTATAAAATATAAATTTCCTCTCCCTAACATGGAAATGATTTTGGAACAAGTTGCAGGGTCACAAATGATGTCCTTAATTGACAGTTTTTCCGGTTACAATCAAATTAAGGTAAAAAGGGAAGCTAAATACAAAACCACCTTTATTACTTGTTGGGGTACCTTTTCTTATGAACGTATGCCTTTTGTCTTATCTAATACAGGTGCCACTTTTCAAAGAGCTATGTAAATAGATTTTGACAATTTGATCGGCAAGATCATTCAGATCTACCTTAACGACTTAACGATGTACTCTAAAATCCGATCAAATCATTTTGGTCATCTGAAAAGAGTTCTCATGCGATGTAGGAAATTTTGAATCTCTCTAAACCCTTCTAAGTCCATTTTCGGTGTTACCGAGGGAAAACTCCTTAGACACATTGTCTTTGATTCAAGAATAAGCATTGATCCCGAAAGGATTGTTTCCATCCTTAATCTTCTTGCCCCCACTTCCAAGAAGGAGGTTCAAGCTTTTATGGTGGTTATTTTGTTCGTAGGTTTGTTCCAGATTTTGTTGTGATGGTAAAACCAATTCATAATCTTCTTAAGAAAGATCATTCTTTTTCTTGGCCAAATGATGTCGAAAATGATTTTGTAGGAATCAAGAAAGCAATCAGCTCCACATCGATTTTGGTGAAGATGGGTTTTGAGAAGGAATTCATGATATATACTAATGCCACTGAGGAAGAAGTTTCTTCTATCCTCATGAAAAATGATGACCAAGGTAATGAAAAATCAGTGCCTTACATGAGTCAATTTTTTTCTGATGATGAATTTAAATATTCTTTTATTGAAAAACATGTTTTCGCTCTTGTTAAAGCTGTTGAAAAGTTTCACCACTTCATCTTAGGTAAGCATACTTTGGTAAAAGTACCTTTACCTGCTGTCAATGTTTTTCTCTCATAGACTTATCTTTCATGGAAGCTTTCACATTGGCTTGCCAAGATCTAGGAGCATGGTTTGAATATTGTGACTTCAACCACTATCAAGGGACATGACTTAGCCCTTCACTTAGCTCAACATGTTGAGAACAGTGAAGAAATTGATGAACATGATAGTTCCCTATCAGCGCTATTCTACATTGATAATCAGATTCTTCCTGTGTCTAAACATCCTTGGTATACGAATTTAATTTACTACTTACAAAACCAAAGATGCCCAGACAACTTAGACACTCATCAAAAAAGAAGACTATGTCTTGAATCCGCAAGATACGTCATTATAGGATACTTCTTGTTTCAAAGATTTGTTTATGGTGTGTTGCTTCGCTGTGTAAACGATGAAGACACACATAAATTGTTGCAAGAAACTCATGGTTCTTCAAATTTTGTCATTCATGTAGGAGGTCATTTTACTGCTAAAACCACTTCTTTCAAGATTATTAGAAAAGGATACTATTGGTCTTCAATATTTCATGACTCTTATGTTTTTTCGAGATCCCGTGACAAGTGCCAAAAACTTGTTGGGAAGGAACACCTTTCAGCCATGCCAATGCAACCTGTCCTCATAGACTTTCCCTTTTCAAAATGGGGATTGGATTTTATTGGTCCTATTAATCCTCCATCTTCAGCGGGACAAGTTTTTATTTTGACAGCCACAAACTATTTTACAAAATGGACTAAAGTTGTCCCACTTAAGCATTCAACAGATGATCAAGTAATTTCTTTCTTTGAAAATAACATATTTTCCAGATTTGGTCTTCCATTGGAAATTATTACAGACAATGGGCCTGCTTTCATTTATGCTAATCTAACCCAATTTTTAGCTAAGTTGGGGGTTAAACATTTCACCTCATCAACTTATTATCCCCAAGGGAATGGGCAGGTTGAGTCTACCAACAAAAATATGGTGAGAATCATCAAAAGGATCATCGAAGATAATCCTCGTCAATGGCACACTCTCCTCACTTACACCCTTTTGGAAGATTGAACTATCGCTAAGGTAAGCACTGGTTGCACTCCTTTCCATCTTGTGTATGGTCAAGAAGCCATCCTTCCTACCGATTTGTAACTTTCTTCCTTAAGGCTGATGCTACAGATCAAAGAATTAAATTCTTCTTATGTTTCACAAAGGATACATGCACTCCTATCTTTAGAGGAGCAAAGGATGTTTTCCTTGGATAATATAAAAAAGAGACAACAGACTGTTAAGATTTATTTCAACAAGAGTGTTAAAACGGTTAAATTTAAAGTCAATGAGAAGGTACTGTTGTGGGATTCAGTGCACATTGATAGGGGAAGACATTCAAAATTTCAAAAATTATGGTTGGGTCCTTTCAAGATCGCTTTTGTCCTGGGTACTAACTCTTACATTCTAAAGGATTTATAGGAGCAATTGTTTTCCTACAAAACTAACGATTCTCACTTGAAACATTACGTGGAACCAACTT
Source organism: Picea glauca (assembly GCA_000966675.3). Taxonomy (NCBI): domain Eukaryota; kingdom Viridiplantae; phylum Streptophyta; class Pinopsida; order Pinales; family Pinaceae; genus Picea; species Picea glauca. The sequence continues at coordinate 217,599 of JZKD02S2250585.1, read as the reverse complement.
GAAAAGTTTTGACGTTGTTTGCATTTTTCTGCATATTAGTAGCCTAGTTTTGTTTTCATTTTCATCATTGTTTTTCATTTCTTCTTTTACAGTAGTTTAATTTATGCCTTCCCTTTTAATATCTTTCATGTTGCTTTTGCAATTTTATCATTTTATTTCTGTTGTTTTTTGCAGTCCTATTTATGTCATGAATTTTATTGATTTTCATCTTTTAGTTGATTTTTGGTCAAGAATAAGATGTTGGATCAGTTTTTCCACAGTGACACTCCTGCAAAGTATTGTTAGTCAATAAAAATAAAGCTTACACAACTGTTACGATGTTTCCCCTTAAAACATAATTGAATTTTTTATCTACTTTCATTGTTGTCTTATAAAGGAATTGGTTATCTCCCTCTTTTTCTTTTCATTTCTTCATCCATTTGAGAGTTAAAGGAGCAACTCCATAAATTTTCCTCCTTGAGGTAAAGAGAAAATTTTGGTTGAATGATTATGCATACAAGGATAAACCCCTTCATACTTAACATTTTTCATGAGTTTTTTTGAATTCTCGGTCATTTTTCCATTAAATCCGCTCACTTCCCCATGTTGCATAATCATTCTAGTTATATCTTCTTATTTTTTGTTCTCGGTCTGCAAAACCATGTGTTCTGATTTTTTAATCTGTTGGAAACAGTTTTCCCTGTGGAGTCGCCAGTTTGTTGACGATTAAAATCGCAACGAGGATTTCGCCCGCAAAGTATTGGTAAGCCTATTATTTAAACTATGATAACGATATATAATACTAGTAGGTGGGACCCCTTTGTAGGATGGAAGATAGAAGGAGAAGCATACTAAGGTTTTCTCTTTGAGTTTTGTTGACATAATTCAGTTTTCCTTCATTCCTTAATTCATTAGAAGTCAAATTATTTTTTATAATACCAGGGTCCTATTGTAGACAATAAGATTCAGGGTTGAATTACATCATTCAGACACTTGTTTCTCAGAGGTGTTAATCTATCTTTGATAGTCTATGTAGACTTTTTTGTTTGTGAATTGAATTTCATAACTGACAAAGGCTATTGTGCAGAGTCGAGTGGGAAGAAATTTGTGGCAAGATGATCCAGCTTTTAAAGTTCAGGTTTTTACTTTCTATCAGAGGTCCTTTTGTATGTTTCATCGTGGACATCTAAGTTTGACTTTGGTCCAAAAATTCCTCAGGAAATTTTGTAAAGAGAACGATTCTTTTGATGAATTGGAATGAAATAAATGATTGCTTTATGTCTCATATGTTTTGATTATTGATTTGGTGTGTTTACTTCTATCTCTATATTTATTTCAGCATCTGTTATGTTCAGAAAATTACATAAATAATGAATTTTTCAGCAAGCTTTTATTTATAAAAAAATAGCGTAAGCACTTGTAATCAATACTTGTGAGTTAGGATACCAATTGTGATGGCTATAAACATAGGGTGATATTCTTATCTATCTTGATTTAGCTAAGCAAGATCTGAAAATGCTTGAGTAAGATCATTACAAAAATTGTTTTATTCAAAAGTGGGTTGAGACATTCTGTTGTTTTAAATGTTTAAAACTAAATTGTGTGTTGTTGGTATGTGTTAAATGATGAAGTTGATTTCACCTTACAAAAAAAAAATTACATGTGTTGTTCATAAATTAGTGGATAATTAACTAACAAAAAATGTTGTTATCAACACTTAACCAATTAGTGGACAACAAGGAAAACTATAACATAAAGAATGGTGAAACATCATTAGGTAGGAGAGAGCTTCCATAATAGATCAAAAAATTTTGATGAAAGGAAAGTGGTGGAAACATCTCCAAATTTGGCTGAAACTGTAAAAAGCCTCATGGAAGAATTACAAAGATTTAAATCAGACCATGAGAGGATTATAAAAGAAAAAGAAAAAAAAAACTGAAATAAATGCAGTTTTGCTACAAAGCATGGCATATATACATAGACAATTGTAGCATGGGCCAACCGCCAGTAATGTGGATAGACATATGTCCAAGAAAACCCAGAGTCCACCTGAGATACAAAAACATGGTCCTAAAAGTAGAAACACAAAAATAAGAACCTGAAAGAAGGCCCAACATGGAGCCAAGAGGCATGCTAGAATCAAGGATTCATCTAGAGAATCCTCTAGTGAGGAAATTGACAGATCCAAGGAACTTTCCAGCAGTAAGACTAGTTCACATTCTCAGAGGAGAAGAAAAAGGAGGAATAATTCCAAGAGCCATGGTCGTAAAGAGTTTAAGAAAGCCAAGACACCTACTTTTGATGGGGAGATTAAAAAGGGGGGGAAATCAGAATCTTGGCTACTTGGCCTAAAGAAGTACATCAAAGTCTATGACTCTAACAAACCCAAAATTTAACTACTACTACAAATATATATATATATATATATATATATATATATATATATCGTTTTCATTTTATTTTTATATCTTGTGTCTTGTTAGCTTATCATAATTTTTCAACATAAGCACCCACAAAATTTTAATTTTGACTTTTAAGGATAAATTTCCCTTATTGTAAGTTGAGAATTCATCATAGACCTGAGATTTCATATTCCTACTAAGGAAAACCCTGGATATTAACTATCGAGTTTTCCACTTAACCTATAGAATAAGTCCTAATAGCTTAATCAAATAGGTTTATATCATGTATATATGTGTGTGTGTGTGTGTGTATTTTATTGTCTACTTAATTCTTAATGTCATAAGACATTCCAAGGTAAGAAGGTTTCCATATCCTACCTATAAATATATGCCTTAAATCTATCCCATGACTTATTGTCTTAACTAAATAAAACTTGAGCTTTCTAGTGAAGTAACTATGAGTGATGTAGTACTCATGTTTCCAAGCTTAACTTTAGTATTATCATTCACCCTAAATTGGTATATGATGGTTGTTGATAATACAACAAATTAAAGCCGAGTTTGAATAACATGTAAGAGGGTTTGAATACATCACGACTTAACTGGAAATTTACCCCTAAAAAAAGAGCTTTAATAAATAAGGTGGTACTCATGGCCTGCTACCACATGGATTTGTCCAATTGCGAGCTTCAATTTGTTCACAATCACATGGCTTAATTAAAACCAAGGTGAATCAAATCCAATCTTTTAGACGTTAGTGCAATGTTTAATGGCTCTAGAATCCTCACATCTCATGTCTAAAGTGAAGGTTCTCTCCAATATTACATGTCCCTCATTCTATTCAACCATTTTTCCATTTTACAGTTTCACATTCACCCTCTTCCACACATTATGTTGTTCTTCAAAATTTTAGTTGCAGAATGGGTTTGGATACACAGGACTTATGGCCACTTAATATTTTCAATCCACAAGCTTTCATGTAAGCTTCAAATTTTAATTTTGTTCATTTAGTTTCACGGGAGTTTTATGATTTCCATCTTTTAAATATAAAAAAAATCATTTTTCTTAAATATTTGGAGTATGATGTCTGGTTATAACCGATGGAAAGTTAACTTTAGTATATTACTCGTTATTTTTCCTCTTTATCAAACCATCTTCTACTCACAAATTATGTTTTCTATAAGTCATCAACTTCTTGTAGTTTTATTTAAAGGATTTTTTATATAATATGTTCATACTCCTAAATCTGGAGTGTTATGGTAGTCATATGGTTACAAGTTCATTGAGTTATTACCATTTTCAATACGTATGATAAAATCCTACATTATGAGAATTTCAATACATAACATATTTGTATTTGGTTTGTCCCCACTTGGATTTCATGAGGAACTCTGGCACAGGGTTTTGTGATTGGAGTATCAAATGTCTCTATGTGAGTAGCGATTGCATTTTCTTTGCTTTTGGTTGACTAAACCTGTTATTATTAGAGTACAAACAATATTTATAATTTAGTGATTTCAAGTTAGTGGTAGATCATAAACGACATCTCAGTTTTGTTAGAGATTCAAAACTCAATTATATTGATGGCTAAATTCATTGTTTCCACCTAGTGGTAATAAGGAAAACTAAGGGTTACGACCTACAATATTTTTTCAGAACTTACTCTAACCGTCACTCCATAAAATCCGTGGAGGATTTTCACCACACATTTTAAATTTCGATACAGTATCGAGTCTCGTCGCCATCTATGTTATTGAATATAGGGTTCAAGTCCCTCTGAAGGAATTAATTGAATTACCATACTTCTCAATGATTTATTCTACGTTACTCATAATAATTTTGGTTGACTCGAAATCGTTTTATGTTTGAATTTTGACTTAATAGTTTAATAATCTCTTTTTGATCTGTAATGCCTCTATTTTCATCACATCAAAATGATTAATTTATGGGTAAATTTCTAATGATGGGTCCCTTTCTTTTGCAAGGGAACCCATCCAAAGCAACATAATTTCTTTCTCCACCTTACATCCATTGATGTCTAAAAAATTCAAGCACTCCTCTAGGAGATTGACTCAGATAATTCCGTTTTATTTAATGTTGTTAGTATAGTGACAATTCAACATTATTTTGGTAATAAAATTTTACAATAAGTTGACAAATTTGTAGGATTATCTCTACTAAGAACTTCTTATAAGTATGCCCTTCTAGAGAATTTTTCTCTATTTTAGTAAGTATAAAAATCTATATTTCCAAGATTATATAAAAAAAGAATATATATATATATATATATATATATATATATATATATATATATATATATATATATATATATATATATATATATATATATCTTCATTGTAGTAAGTTCTTATATTCTAACATAAATATTTTCTACACATTTATATATCTTTCTAAGAATTGCATGCCATCTCAATTCAAGTTTTTTATTCATAGAATATTACTCTTTTTTCTACCATTCACTTTTCCATGTAGAATTCCATCAAGGGTATTTGAATATATGTAAACAACATGCACAAATTTTTGAAAGCATATGATAACTCCTCGGATATAACATTGCTTGTAGCTAATAATAACTTATGTGCAATATATATTTACTAATGAAAACAAAAGATACATATTTGAACTAGATCAGCCAAAAACAAATGGAATAGTCAGGTTCGACCCAATCGTAGATGTAGAACAACCAAGTTACTTGTCTTGATCACCCCCTAGCCTGACCATGACTCCATAAGGGTGAACTAAGTTACCTCCTTAGCCAAAGTATCTCTATACAATTCAAAATTATTTGTCTAACACCATATGTGCTCACACATCTAATAACCTATTCCTTCACAACATACTAAGAATCATCTTTCCTCCCACATATATTGTATTTATCCTCATTGTGCCTAGGAATTTTTCATTGAATTTATTTCCCTCCTTTCAAATTTGCATCTTTAGGAATCCCTGATTTTTAAGGGTTACCAGTGACATAACTCCACCTCTGACACTTGTTAAATCTAGCTCTGAGTTAACTCAAACATGTTCCCCACTTGTGGATTCATAGTCATCTATTTCTAACCTGCCTGTTCCATCTGTTTCCTGCATTTATTACATTAGTTTTTTTGTCTCTTACAATTGTCCATCAAAAGAGGACAGTTGTCAAGTCAAACTATTGGGCAATAAATAAAAAAATAATAGTTAAATGTCTTAACAAAATCAAGTATGAATTTCCATAAATGGAAATTATTTAATAAAATGTTTAATATTTAAGGATATTACATCCTCTCCCCCTTAAGAAAAAAATTGTCCTGAGTGTTATTCTTTGCTTCCAGTCATTTCTTGGAACAAAGTTGGATATGATTTCATCATTTCATCTTCTAGCTCCCAAGTAGCATCCTCAGAACTAAAGTGTTTTCATTGCACTTTTACCTGGGCGATGACTATGTTCCGAAGTACTGCTTCTTTCCTGTCCAAAATGCATAGAGGTTCCTCTTGGAATTCATCTTCTGGTTCCACCTTCACCATGTCCCAATCAATGATGTGAGTAGGATCATGAATATATATTTTTAATAAAGAAACATGAAAAACATTATAAATTTTCAAATTAGTAGGGAGCACTAGTTGGTATGCCACTAGTCCAATCCGAGCTAATACTTTGAATGGTCCACAAAACCTTGGTTCCAACTTGGAACATCTCCCTAACTTTAACGAGCTCCTTTTTTCTTTGACCTTAAGATATACATGTCCTCCAACATTAAATTATGTATGTCATCGTTTCTGATCTGCATAGCTTTTATGTCGATCTTGCACCACCTTTAAATTATATTGCACCTTCTTGACTATTTGTTCCATTTTTTGGAGCATTTCTAGTGTAATCATTATTTGGTCGACCAAATTATTCCAACTGATCCAATTTGTACATTTCATTCCATATAAAACTTCAAAAGGACCCATTTTTTTGTTGACGCTTGATAATCGTTATTGTATGTGAATTCGACTAAGTGTAGGTATTATTACCACTTAGTTGGTTTCGTTATTATGTACATTCATAACATATCTTCAATAATCTAGTTTGCATGTTTTGCTTTTCCATTTGTTTGTGGATGAGAACTTGAACTGAAATTCAACTTACTTTACATACCTGCAAACAATTCCTTCCACAAATTTGATGTAAATTTGACATCTATATATGAAATCGCATATCTCTTTCATAAAAATTTCAGTGATTTTAATAGATTTATAAGTAGATTTCTCGGGTATGAAATGAGTAAACTTACTCAATTTACCCACTACTACCATAATATAATCATGTTGTCTTTGAGTTTTTGGCAAAACTGTAATGAAATCCATAGAAATAATTTCCCTTTTCCTTTCTGGAATAGGTAAAGGTTGTAATAAACTAGTTGGATGTTGATGTTCATCCTTCGCCTGTTGACAATCTAATAATTTAGATAAGTAACCAATTATTTCATATTTCATATTAGGCCAATAAAATTGTTTCCTCAAGGATGTTATCATTTTTTGATATCCTGGAAGACAAGAATAAGGTTTTTTATGCAACTCATTTAGAATTATAAATTTTAAATCGGGATAATTTGCTACATATATATTCTATTTTTTAACCTTAATATTCATTTTTTGTCAATGTTGTAATCTATCCCATCCATTTTTCCTTCATTTTTTAGTAACTGCACTGGTGTTTTGAGGTATTACGCATCATTTATGCTTGCATATTTAATTATGTCCTTAAGATCACTTTATGTTTTGTTGATACTAATTTCATATATTGAATTAGTTCTTCAACTAAGTGTGTCTGTGTATTTATTCTTCTTTCCTTTGATGTTTCGAACTTCAAAATCAAACTCACTTAAAAAGGATAACCACCTTGCTTTTCATGCATTGATATCTTATTGACTAAATAGATGTTTCACACCATTGTTATGTGTTAATAATAATAATTTCCTTCCCATTTAGTAGCGATGCCACATTTTTAGTGCATGATTTACAACCGCTAATTCTAGGTCACGAGTTGCATAATTTCTTTCATGTACCTTCAATTTTGGTGATTCATAACAAATTACATATCCATATTATGACGATACTCCTCCTAATCCTTCTTTACTTTCATCTACACAAAATGTAAAATCCTTTTAAGGATCAACCACTTTAAGGATCAATGTTGTAGTTAGTAATCCTTTTAGTTTATCAAAACTGTCTTGACATTTTTTAGTCCAAATAAATTTCATTCCCTTTTTTTGCAATGATGTAATGGGGTAAGCAATTTTGGAAAATCCTTTGATAAATCATCAGTAATAACCTGTAATTTCCATGAATGATCGTATGTATGTTGTGTTCTTAGGTACAAGTCATTCCATAATAGCTTTAATCTTTTCAGGATCCATTGCAATTCAATCTTTTGATATTACATGTCCCAGTTATTGTATTTTCCTTTAATAAAATTCGCATTTGTCGAGTTTAACATATATTTTATGCTCTCTTAGAGTCTGTAATACTATTTTCAAATTGTTTCCATGCTCTTCTTCCATTTTTGAATAGATTATTATATCATCAATAAATATCAAGATAAATTTATCTAAGTATTGGCAGAATATACTATTCATTAGGAACATAAAAGTTGTTGGTGCATTAGTAAGTCCAAAGGGAATTACCACAAACTCACAACGTCCATAGCATGTTCTAAAAATTGTTGTATTAATATATTCTTCCTTTATCCTTATTTGGTGATAACCATATCTTAAATCTAATTTAGAAAATATTCTTTCTCCTCCAACCTGATCAAATAGATCATTAATCTTGAGTAGAGGGTACTTATTTTTAATCATCATTTTATTCAGTCAACGAAAGTCAATGCATAACCGGAGAGTTCCATCTTTATTTTTGATAGACAACATTGATGTTCTCTATGGAAAAACACTTGGTCTGATGTATCCTTTATATAATAATTCATGTAGTTGAATTTTTAACTCTATCAACTTAGGATTACTTATTTTGTAAGGTGCCTTTGATACTGGTACAAATCCAGGAAATAGATCAATATAAAAGTATGTTTCTCTTCTTGGTGGTAATTCAAGTATTTCTTCAACAAGTACATCCTCAAATCCTTAAAGGATAGTAAAATATTCTAACTTCAGTTTGTTTTCTTCATTTAGCAAATTCGTCACTTGAATAACATATATTTTGCAACTTTTACAGATGCACTTCTTTAATTGTAAACAAACTTACCAACTTAACAAGAATTGTGACCTCCAAACGAGAACTCTAGCCCTTAAAACCCATATTTTTCATAAAAAACATGAAAATCAACCCCCAAATCAAAAAGTGATGCTACCGGTAGCACCACTTTTTCTAACCAGGTAAAAATTACAACATTTTTCAAGCATGGCCTTAAAAACGCAAATAGATGCTCAGAAAAACCTTAAAATCAAACCCTAAATCAAAAAGCCGTGCTACTAGTAGCACCATTTTTCTAACTGGGTCAAAATTACATTTTTTTTCAAGCATGGCCTTAAAAAATAAAATAGTCACTCAGAAAAACCTTCAAATCAACACCTAAATAACAAGTGATGTTACCTAAAGAAAAATGTTATTTCTAAATATTAAACTTATAGCTAATTACGACCTAATTGAAACTTTGGCCTTGACAACAAATCCTTATGCATATAAAATACCCAAAATTGGATCCTAAATGGTCACTTCAAAATTTATTTACTATTTTATTTCTTAATTTACATTAAAAAATAAAAAATGAGAAATGAGAAAATCTTCACAATTTTTTATTTTTTTGACATGAAGAAAAAAACACATTTAAA
>JZKD02S2250585.1:128178-187943 GCA_000966675.3 Picea glauca | reverse complement strand
AATTTTTCAATTTTTTTTTTATTTTAATTTTTTAAAATTTATTTATAAAAAAACATTTATTTAATTAATTTTTAGTATTTATTTTTTAAAATAGGATGAAAAAGGAATGGAATAAATAGAGCAATGTATTTGTCATTTTCTTCGAGATATTTATTATTTTTGAAGTTGTTTGTCGGATAATCCATAGTTGGTGTCATTTTTGTCAATGTTTCGAATCCGAATCAGGATTCATCCACAGTGATGAATCCTGATTCAGATTCGAAACGTTGACAAAAATGACACCAACTGTGAATTATCCAGCAAACAACTTCAAAAATACTCACCACAGAAATCTAAAAACAACCATATTTTTTATTATTATTATTTTTAATTACTTATTTTAATTAATTAAAATGGTTTTATATATATATATATATATATATATATATATATATGATAGTTAGAATTACTTGTCGTTCGGATGGCTTTTTTTCTTTGAATGGGTGAAGAAATTATAGCATGTTGGGTGTTGATGATGTTATCAATTGTGATGTAGAACAACAAGGGGAAACAATGATTCATCATGGTGGGACATAACAATGTGGTAGGTTTCTTAAACTAATCATACACACAGATAGTCCATACAATCCCATTACAACAAAATTATAATTTTATTTATTCAAAAATGTGATATAGAAATATTTTTAGAAACACTACCTATGTACTTTTCTTAGGGATAGTTCTATGGCTTCTTCACGTCAACAAGATTACAACATACCAGTGAGTAGAATCACAACAAGCATGAGAAAGAAGTATCTACCAGGAACAGAAGAGGTTGTTAGATTTAGTTCCTCACCTTGGTCACTAGATGTAGGAGAAGAAAATGAAGATGATAGTCCATGACTATAAAAATTGGAGGTTTGGAAGAACGAAGGGATTAGAATCTAGATGAAAGTAAGAGTTCGATAAGGAGAATCCATTCTCTAACAACCCCTAAGAACTACTATTCCACTTAGACAAAATGTATATGTTTGAGGGACATAATAATTCATGGAAAAGATATGTATATACTGCTAAGTCAATAGGGTTTCCATAGTAAGGTTTAGATACAAACTAGTTGGATGGGGTTTCCACATTAGGGGATTCTGTAGGAGCATCTAGGGTCGACATAGGGTGAATGTTTCATAGATGTTGTCATACTTATACCATGTGGAAAGAAGAAAGGGGCATGAGGACAAATTTGTTGACTTTATTAATGATCCACTTGAGGGACAAGAAATTTGTCCTAGCCCTATTGTAGGTCATTTTGATGTAGTGTGGGACACCAACAAGCTAAACCATCTAGGGTCCAAACCCTTAGAGGAGGCTACCATGGAAATTTTGGGTGATATAGGACATGCAATGGGTGTACAAAGTGCCATAACCTTGGGACATATCGAAAAAAGGTTAATGGGACTTCTAGGAAATCGATTAAAGAACCATAATTGCTTAAGTCTTTCATACCACTCTTGGAGTTACAAATATGGTCATGTAGATTCATAAAGCTTGAATGCATGGTCATATGAGGATGGTGATTTATTTCACTCTTGGTATGAATTTTAAAACACATTGAATGAGGCATATAAAGAGATTTATTTCCTTTCCAATTAAGTTATTGGATGGTAGCATTGTTTTTCCAGTTTTGGTTTTGTTGGCATGATATTAGATTTGAAGATACTGAGTGGTTCCCCATCCTTGGATTTAGATGTGGTATGGATTTATTATCATGAGGGATCAATAAATCCAAAGAGGCATAAATTAATAAAAAATAGTTAGGAGGCCATTAACCTAAACTTGGGTGATAAAACTAAACTAAATGACATAATGGAGATGGGAGATTAGGAACTGGTGGGACGTTTTCCTGAGAAGAAAATGAGTATTCAAGAGATAAATAATTGGACCAAGATCAATTTCAAGACAGTGGTGCATCCTATCCACACACCATGATGCTCGTAAAAGGATGGTTGTTTTGGGTTCTTAGGATGAAAAAATAAGTAGAAAAAATATTGCACCAACACTAAAAGTGGGGATACCAATCCTTCTTCTTGAAGAAATGGAATATAGATCTTGATTTCAAACAAATAGTGTGGAAATTCTCGCGATATGGGTTTGTATTTTGATAGTGTCATTCATTATGTGGTCTAAGAAGGTGTTCCAAAAAATTGGTAACACTTTATGTAATTTTTGCAAACAAAACTTATCCTTTCAAGAGAGTGGGTATTATGGCATGGCTCAAATCTTGGTAGGGCTAGAGTGAGAAAAGGTATGGAAGAGTCAATGGATATTAAAAGGGGAGTTGATATTTTCCATCTCAATCTAGACTATGAGGGGATACCTTTTAGATGTGTACATGACCACTATTATGGGTACCTTGATGCAAAATGTTGTTATCTAAGTATGGTGAAGAATTGGGATATGAGGAAGCATCTAAGAGGTTCAAAAAAATTGGAACTAGAAATAGTCCATATTACAAGAAGAAAATAATATGTATGGGTTCAAGTGAAAAAAGATGGTCTTTGAATAGGAACGTTGATACCAGTTGCTCAAATCTCAAACAATAGACAACTCAAATAATCTAATGTTTATTTCATACTTATGATATCTGTTGACTTAAAGATAACATAACATTTATTTATGTCATTAAATGAAAATTGTTTTGTATAATGACTTAGTAGAACAAAGTGTCTTGTTCAAACCAAAGGAGAAAGAATCATTTTTAAAGGAAAGGATCCTCATTTGCAAAAAATGATACTAAATGCATGATGAAGGTATCAAATCACATAGTATATGTTCGTGTCAATATACATGAAATGAAATATGGGTAAAACCAAAGGAAAATGAATCATTTTTTTTAAAGGAAAAGGATTTTTTTTTTTCATATAAAAGAGGAAAAACACATTATTCCATGGTCTATCACATAATGTGTGGTCGATAGTGATACATGAAATGAAATATATGCTGGGAAGAGGAAATTTCCATAAAGTTTTAGCTTCCAACACCCATTTGTACGCATTAAAATTCTCCATGATTTAAATCAATTTATCAAATAGTTAAATGATAATAAATAGCTTGATGGTTTAGTTCAAATGATTGAGTTCTTTTAACTTCATAAATAACCATCATCAAAATTTCATTTTATAAATAATAGTGAATATAAAATTCCAACCTTACATCCACCTTTTTAAAGATAATATAATATTTTATTTTCCCTTGTATGTCAATAAATTCCCACTATATTGCATAACAACTAGCAGAGAAAAAAAAAAAAAAGTCTGGTTGAAATCAATCATCTTTTGAAATAAAAGAGACTAACTAGTGGTATGGTTATTGTCATTCAATGCCTTGAAAAATGACTAGTAGAATGAAAGGTATTGTGAAAACCAAAGGGAAATGAACCATTATTTGAAATAAAGGAGACCAAACCCGTGATGGGTTTATGTCATTAAATGAACACTTTTTTTCATTATGTGTTATGACTAATGAAACCAAGGTCTTGTCAAAACGAAGGAAAAATAATCATTTTTTAAGGAAAATTAATGTAGTTAATGTCATTCAATGCTTCGCATAATGACCAGTAGAACAAAAGGTCTTTCCAAAACCAAAGGAAAAGGAATCATTTTTTTAAATAAAAGAGATTAAACATGTGATGTGGTTTATGTCTTTAAATACAAATTATTTTGCATAATCACTAGTGAAAAAAAGTATTGTACAACCAAACGAAAAACAATCATTATTTTAAAAAGGAAAACTAATTTGGTTTATGTCGTTCAATGTTTTTCGTATTGATTAGTAAGAGAAAAGGTCTAATTAAGACTAAAGGAGATATTGATTAGTAAGAGAAAAGGTCTTATTAAGACCAAAGAAAATGGATTATATTTTGAAGTAAAACAAAGTAAAAGTATAATTGCATGCTTAAGTAAAGTGATTTTAAAATCAGAATTCTAGTCTCAAAAATTCATATTTTTGAAAAAAAGAATATTAAGATCATCTTCTAAATTGAAAATGGTGTTACTAGTAATAATCTTTTTTTTAAGGTTGAAATTACAATCTTTTGCAATAATGGGCTTAAAACATTATAATTTTTTGACAAAAGTCTTAAAATCAACCCCCCACTCAAAAAGTGGTGCTACTAGTAGCACCATTTTTTTTCGAGGTTAAAATTACAACTTGCTTGAAGCCATGAGCTTAACCACCAGTATTGTTGCAACCAAAACCTTAAAATTAACCCTCAAATTGAAAGTGATATTACTAGTAGCACCCTTTCTTTTTCGAGATTAAAATTGCAACATTTTTGAAACCATGGCCTTAACAAAAAGTATCATTACAACTAAAATATTAAAATCAATCGTCGAATTGAGAAGTGGTCCTACTAGTAGAACCCTTGAATTTTAGCTTAAAATTGCAACATTTTTTAATCAATGTGTTGCAAACAAAACCATAAAATCTATCATCGAATTGAAAAGGGGTGTTATCAGTAGCACCCTTTATTTTTGGGGTTCAAATTACATCATGTTTGAAATCATGACGTTAACAACCAATATATTTGCATCCAAATCTTAAAATCAATCCACAAATCAAAAAGAGATGTTAATGGTAACACCCATTTTCAAGCTTAAAATTGTAACATTTTTTAATCCATGCCCTAAAATAATGGTATTGTTGCAAACAAAACATTAAAAAAAACATTGGAAACATATATATAAATAAACAAAAAAATAACAAAACCAAAAAATAAAATAAATAAATAAATAAAACATTTTTTAATTAAAAGAAAAGACTACTTTTAAAATGAAAAGTAAATAATCCCACGGGGTGTAGAACAGTTGGTGATAAAGTGTATTATTAAGGAACTACGTTATTTGAAATCATTGATTTCAAACCCTTGACTTACCTTGTGTGCCATGTGAGGGGCCATGTTGGCATGCCTTGAAGTTATAGTGGTAGCAGTTGGATAACGCAACCCTGTATCAAGTGAGTATGTGCCCGACTAGTTGTTGATTCTGCCAGTCACAAAATAAATAATTAAATAAATTTTTTTTAATAACAAACCAATAAAAATTTATAAAAAAACATTTAAAATTAAAAAAATTAAAAAATAATTTTGATTTTTTAAAAATAAATTAAAATAAATAAAAAATAAAAATAACGCGAGGCCTTCATTCTTCCATATAAAAACTAAAACTAAAAGTAGAATCACACATACACACACACACACACACACACACACATATATATATGGAATATTAGCAACCTTCAATACCTTATTCCTAGCTTTGATTCCCAAAGAAGGTGATCCTACAACCTTTGAGAAATTTAGACCCATCTCATTACACAATTTCATATATAAAATTATCTCAAAAGTTATTGCTAGGATATTGAAAAGGGTTCTCTCAAATAAAATCTCTAAAGAACAATGCGGGTTCTTAGAGGGAAGGCACACTCATGAAGTAATTGGGTTTGCCCAAGAATGCATCCATTCTATAAAGCTAAGAAATGAAATATCAATGGTGATGAAATTGAACCTATCCAAAGTTTATGAAAGGGTAAGTTGGCTTTACATTAGATTAATTCTAATTAATTTTGTATTTTTCCATCAATTTGTTGTCTAGATAATGAGTTTCACTTCCTAGATATCTTTTGTTGTATTATTAAATGGAGTAGCAACCCCTTACCTCAGACAAGGATGTCCCCCATTCCCCTTCTCTTTATTTTAATAATTAATTAGGATAATTAAAGAAGAAGAAGGAAATGGTAGTATAAAAGGGGTACCTATTGGATTAACATGCAATGTCACACATATAGTATTTGCAGATAGTATACTACTTTTTTATGAAGGCAACAAAAGGATGATTGATAAATTCAAGGGAATCATGTATTTTTTTTAAGTAGCTAGAATGGTCATTAATATGGAAAAACATATGATGTCCTTATGGGATATCTAAGTAGGATTTTTTTTTTATTCCTTAAATATATATTTTTTTTATAATATTACTAATCTAAAATAGGGCTTGAAGTATCTCGGTTTGTTTTTGAATCCACATCAATATTAAAAATGTGATTCACAATGGTTGATAGATAAAGTGGAGAATAAAATAAACATGTGGTTTTTGACCCATACCTTTCTTTTTTTTCATTCTACCATACTTAGTCAATTTTTCCGCCATGGTTTTGCGGGTTGGAATTTTCTTTTCTATACCTCCACTATCATCAAAATGAACTTTTACTTTCACAATCAACAGATTGCATGACACTTACAATATTTCACAACTTGTTCTCACCGTGGGTTGGTGGGTCCCCAATTCTTTCCTTCTTCTTCACCTTTTAAGTCTGACCAATCACGATAAGTAGTCTTTTGTTTTGATTGTTTTCCTTTCTTATTGCGGGTTCGCAGGCTGGCGGACTTGTATATTCACCTTAACGTTTCCTTCATGCCCATCCCCATTGTGACTTGATGTTATTATTTATGCTTTTCTCAAGATACATTGAATTATAATATACAGATGACAAATACTTTGTAGCTTAAGAAAAGGACATTATTAATGCCACAAATATCGAGATAATTTCATTCAATTCACATTAAGTTTTTTTTGGGAAAATATTAAATTTCTATTATTTGTATAAAAGATTCATTTACAAGTATTTTAAAAGTAACTACACAAACATTTTTCAAATTCATGGCTACAGTAAGGAAACAGTTATGCAGAGACACACTGAATATATTTGGGAGGGAAGATCAAAATTTTCTGGTCGAGATCATATTAGTATTATTCTACTTTACTTCTACTTCAAAGAAACAAAAATATAGTGTGTACGTATGGAATTTCTCTTGTTGGATGCATACCAGAAGTATTTGATTGTAAATAAATTGTCACTTGGTGTGCTGACAAATATATCCAAACCATAGAGATATTTAACTCCAAGGCTAGTCTCTTGTCTCCTTATCACAAGTGATTTTCAGGAAAATGCTAAAATTATCTGACCCAAATCTTATTTTTAAGGGAGAAGAAGCAATATATTTCCTTAAGAAATGAAATGATGGATTTGATCTTCTACAATAATATCTCAAATACCCCTCGACAATACATGTCAACATAACAATAATTCAGGTTAGTTCTTTAAAAAACCTTATCGAGAAATCACATGGTAATTCACTATAGTTATTGGTCAAGAGAATATGACAACCATTTTTCAGTTAGCTCTATACATTCTACATTTTACAGTTCATGAAAAATCCGTATTTGACTGGGAAATCTTATCTCCATTGATATTGATTCCCATTTGTCAAATTTTAAGAAGGAAAAGAATTTTTTCATGGCCTCATATTTAATATTTGCAATTACATATTGCCACAAATTCAAAGGGTTAACAATTAGCATGAGGGTAAACTATAATTTTGACCTTGTGAGAGTTTGGTACCAAGCCCTTTAGAGAAAAAAGACTTCTATCTTCTTTTATGAAGTGAATAATGATTTTTTTATAGTTTTCATGAAGCTTCTCTTTAGAGATAATACATCCAAGTTATCCTCGGAAGTGACAAATTTTCTAAATAAAATGGGTACCTTAGAGAAGATGGAGAATCATAATGTTATCAGAATATTTTGTTCTAGACAAAACCCTTCTTTTTTTTCGTATTATATTTCAAATAAATTATTTATCACTGAATTTGTTAGACAGTATGGATTTTGGCTCCACTTTTTTCATGAAAAGAGGAAAAGGAAATTTATCTTGTTGCCATGGAAAGTTGGATAAATTGTGTTGAGAAATATGAACAAAATAGATGAGTTTTCGACCCATTTCAATCATTTAATTTGAAGTATGCAGAGAAAATCAAAGGGTTTGAACCAAGTAATATTTTTATGGATCACAAGTAGTCGATGGGATTTAGTAGTGCATTTACCCAAATAATGTTATGCAGGGAAGAAGAGGGTAACAATCAGGATTCTCCTCTACTAGTTGTTGATGATATTGAAACTTTTCTAAGCACTACAAATCAATATAGTTAAAGAGTAAGGGGCACAAATAAAAAAGGTACTCAATCTCCAACATTGTCACAGAGGAATAGTTCACCCAAGAATAATATTCAAACAACATCCCAATAGAAAAAAATAAAATTTGAGCAGTAATTCAAGTAGAGGAGGTGATAAAAATCCTTCTCAAGGGAAAATGGAAAATCCTCACAAAATTCTAGTAAGAAAGAAGAGAAAAAATGGTCTACAAGAAGAAGAAGAATAACAAGTTTCAGAAAATGAGTTTAATAATTTATCTCTTGAATATATGGACCTTGAAGTTGAAATTGAAAATATACAGTTTCCTGAAGAAGAGTAGAGGTTACAAGAAACCCAACAAATTGCATTGGACGTTGCCGCACATGAAGAACATTTTTCAAAAGATGAATAATTTACCATACAGAATGCAATATTTGAAATAAATTCTAGAAAATTAGTATTTGAAGGAACAAGTCAAAAAAATAATAAAGGAAAATCGTGTTTTGAATATGACCTTAGTAAAATTCTTGCATCTCAAATCTCCAAAATACACAAGGTAACTGGTGATGCCTTGGATATTTCAATTGATGATTTCGAAGCAGAGAATACTAGATTAAAGGAAAAGGTCATAGAACTAGAATCTAATTTAACACCACCCTCAATTCTTCCAATCCCATTATCCATTCAAAATCCAGGAACACCTAATTTGAAATTAAAGGGATTATCAAGTTTGTTAATGGCTATCGGAAAAATTGTGGAAGAAAACATAAAAAGAAGAATGTCACTTTGTAATACTCCTAAGACAAATCCCAATTGTACATATGTTTTATAGGATAGTGATCCATGATATTATAGGATAGAGTACCTATGTGACTATTAGGATGGAGAGCCTAGATTGGTTAAAAGCTCAGCGTGCTTATTATTGTAATATGTAAACACTCATATTTTAATAAAGTACATCATTGTTGCCAACCTTCCACATAAAAGATATGGGGGTGTAAAATACACTAGGATGCAAAAGGGAGCTAAGATTCTAAGAAGGGGATAAGATTGAGGTATTAATACCAAAGGAATATTATATTACTATTCCTAAAGTCTAAAGTATGGATATAACTTTATGTTATCCTAATTTCCCAAGGGAAGGGAAGGAATCACAAATGGAAAAAGGGAGTCCCTTGGATGCCATATGTCCTAAAGGACACATGAATATATACATATGGGGATATAGTGTAATTCACCATCTTCTGGATATTATTCATTCATGATTCCTACCATTTTTTACTCATCCATCCTACCATCCATACTGGTACTCGATTTTGTTGCAGGATGAAGAGTCGGGTTGTCATGCCCATGGTCGAAGAAGGGGGTTGTCAGGCCCATAGCTATTTCTCTCTAGGTGAGAGATTTGATGTGTTGAGGAAGCGAGTTGTCATTCCCTTGAGCATTCACTTGAGGTGAGAGAAATGTTGGGAATTAATTCCCAAGGTAACAAGCTACAACTACAAGGCTCTAAGACTCCCTGTCCAGTGTTTTTTTGAAGCCCCGAAAGGGAAGTGGGGAAACAAAGTGTTTATTGACAAAAGAAGGGGCATACTTCCTGGGGTGGGATAGGAATGTGGGGGATTAGGGACTTTAGGATGGTTTCTAGAGACCAAGATGAATCTATAGGGCTCTACGACTTCATGTCTAGCCTATTGCTAAAACCCAAAAGGGAAGTGGGGAAGCCGAGGGAATGTTGAGTAGAGAAGGGGCACACTTACTAGGGTTGGACAAGTATGTGAGGAATGAGAGACTGTAGGATGGTTTCTAAGGCAGGCACATGATTCTAAGAATTGTTGTTGTTTGTTAGACATTATATTGGCTTAGAACTTCCTTTTCCTGGGTAGAGTTTAGCCTCAACTTGCGGGTGACCCACTACTAAGATAATGAGTAGTGTGGTCTATGGATGGGAGGAACGTGGAAGTTATGCATGCATTTGGTGTTTAATTCACTAAAGATAAGTGTATTTATGTGTTTGTGCAAATACTATGTTATGAATTATGATGTTCTATCATGGAATTTTGATTGTCTATATGTATGAATTATTATAGTTGTATGATTTTATTATTCTACTTAACTCTATTCATATGCAGAACATATCTCTATATTTAATGGTATCATAGTTGTAAAAGAGAGAGTTTTGCATGGTGTGGCCCAACCTGGGTGGTTGGGTACATTACAAAGTGGTATCATAGCAATTTGATTGAGTTGATGGTAATGGGTACATTACAAAGTGGTATCAGAGGTCAATTTTTTAACATTGAGCCTAGATGGGCCAATTAGTGGAACAAAGAAGTGAAAATTATAGACTATGCAAGCAAACTATTTGACAAAATACTAGAAAAAGGATGTCTGAAATTTGCTTGTTGAAATTACGACAGTGATATTGAGAGAAATTTAATGGGTAATGTGAATAATTGATCCTCTTTAGAAAAAAAAATCGAACATAAGCAAATTGGAAAAATTTTGGGTATTTTTCATATGATGAAATCGACATAACATGGAGGCCACGTTTTGACTGAATTGGTAGAAGAAAGGAGTGTACTACCATGGTGGTAGGTACATGTTGGATGGGATGACAATTGGTGGGTGATGTGGAGCTATGGGACAGGCTAAGTGTCATTCCCATGAAACCGAGGTAAGAAGTGGAAAAATGGTTAAGTGTTGAGACTTCTCAGATGGACTTATGTAAGGAAAGTTGAAAAATTGTGAGTTTTTGAATCCATGAAGTGGAAAAATGGTTAAGTTTTGAGACTTCATCGATGAACTTATGAAAGGAAGGTTATAATATTATGAGTATGAAAGTCCACGAGTCCGAGATGTAGAAAATTGGTTAAGTATTGAGACTTCTCATATGGATTTATGAAAGGAAGGTTACAAGATTCTGAATTCACTAAGTGTTGTGGAACTTTCATGGAAGGGTATTGAACAAAAGAGTCTAGATAACTACCCAAAAAATTGACCTCGATATTTAATTTCACAAGAAATTGGAAGAACGAATTATGATGAATTATTGGAACATAATTGTGCATAATTTTTATGAATTTGTTAAATGATTTAGTATAACAAATATTTTTACCTACACATTTTGCAGAGTTGACATAATTTATATCAAAACAAAATCAAAACAAAGATCAACAAAATGGAAGATACATAGAGGAATTACAACCATGAAGAGGAATTCAAGGGGTTGTATGTCAGGTTGAGTAATGAAGGTACAAATTCAAATGGACACGAAGAAGGAAAGGAGGAAAGAATGAACTTAGTAGAAACCATAAAAATTCTGCATAAGGATGTATAGAGTTATAAATTTGATAATGAGAGGCTTATGAAATACAAGGAGTAGCAAGAAATACAAGGAGTAGCAAGAATTAGGCTTCAACATCAAGTTAATGCAGAGCTTGGAAGTAATAGAGAAAAATATGGATAAGGAGACTGAGTCAAGAAAATCAGGGAGTCATATATCTCTTGATGAGAGGAGAAGAACAAGAAGTGTTGGAGGGCATCACCATAACTCCCCAAGGCATTCAACTAGGAGAGCACAAAATAGGTCAAGTCCATCCAGTATTAGGAAGAATAAGAAGAGGCTTGAAATAGATGAGTTACAGGGAGAGATGAATAATATCAAGCCTCCTACATTTTATGGTGAACACAAGAAGGATGAGGATGCAGAGACATGGCTCTTAGGCATGAGGAAGTACTTCCAGTTACATAACTACTACTCACAAACAAAAGGAATAATTACCATCTATCAGCTCAAAGGAAAAGCATCAATCTAGTGGGACTAATTTGTGTAGGTGCAACACAATGATGAGAAGAAGGTTACTTGGAGGGAATTCAAGAGGTATTTTCAAAAGAAATACTTGACCAAATGATACTATGATAGAAAATGAGGGATCTCTTTGAATTCAAGATTGGGAGTACGACCATGTATGAGTATGAGAGAAGGTTTTTAGAGATGATGAAATATGTTTATTTTATCAAGGATGAACAAGTTAATATTCATAGGTACCTAAGTGGGATACAATATTTTATCAGTGATAAGATATAGTATGATGATCCCAAGACACTATACGAAACTATAAGAATGGATAAATTCCTTTATGATCAACATAAAACAGGACCACCTTTCCAAAGTGCATGGGAAGAAAAAAATAAAAGTAAGATGGACTAGAGGAAGAAGGGGATCAAGCCACCATTCTTCGGAAATAATTCTTAGGGATGTCCAACCTCTACAAAACCTGAAATGATGGAGGAAATAAGGAAAGGACCAGGGTATCCACCTATTCAATGTTGGGGTTGTGGAGGAGATCATGTATTGAGAGAGTTCCCTCATGGAGGTGAAAAAGTGAAGACTTCTTACAGTGTACAACAAGTTGAAACAGTGGAGGACATGGGTAGAAATGTATCAAGGATCTATTGAACTCTATATAAAAAGCAAGTTGAGTTTCAATCACATATGATTGAAGTGGAGGGTAATATCAAGAACCAACCCATTGTTATTTTAATTGATTTATGAGTTATTCATAGTTACCTAGATTGTAAGATAGTGGAAATATTTCAATTGCCAAGAAACAAACTTGGAAAACCTTGGTTAGTGCAAATTAACGAGATGGTTAATGCATGTCCAATAGATATGAATGGAATAAGAACAAGAGTACATTTGAATATCATACCTTTAGGGTCATACAATTTCCGCATTGGTATGGATTGGTTGGACAAGCATCATGCTATCCTAGATTGTTATAATAAGGCCTTTACTAGTTCAGATGAGGAAGGAAACTTGAGGACAGTACATGGAATTCCCAAGGTAGTAACCATCAGAGAAGTTTTAGCCTTACAGCTGAAGAAAAGTTTCAGAAAAAGGGTGTCAAATAATTGCATCACATATGGAAGAGATATCTAAAGATAAGGTGCCAAGTATTGAAGATTATGCAGTCCTAAATAAGTTTGAAGGTGTATTTAAAGAAATATTAGAATTGTCACACAAAAGAGATATTGATTTCTCCATTAATATGATGCTCATAGAAGGCCTACTATCCAATACTCCTTACATGATGATTACTCCAGAACTAAAGGAATTGAAAATGGAGCTTGAGGAGATTTTGAAGAAGGGGTATATATGCCCAAGCATTTCACCTTGGGGTTCCCCAGTGTTGTTTGTGAAAAGGAGATATGGTACCTTGAGGATTTGCATTGACTTCCGATAGTTGAACAAGGTAACTGTGAAGAACAAGTACCCTTTTCCAAGGACAGACGACCTCTTTGATCAACTGAAAGATGCTAAGATATTTTCCAAGATTGATCTTAGGTCATGCTATCATCAGCTAAGAAATAAAGAAGAAGGCATCAACAACACTACATTCAGAACAAGGTATGGTCATTATGAGTTTAAAATGGTGCCATTTGGGTTATCAAATGCACCAGTTGTCTTCATGTCTTTAAGAATGGTATTTTTAGGGACTACTTAGATAAGTTTGTCAGTTTGTCATTGTTTTCCTGGATGACATATATTCTAAGTCTAAGGAAGAGCATGAGAAACACTTGAGGATAGTATTGTAGGTATTGAGGGAGCATTAGTTGTATGCCAAATGGATCATTTTCTCATTCTACGGAAGCAAATTCATTATTTGGTTCATATCATTTCAAAGGAAGGTATAGCAGTGGACCTAGAAAAGATAAAGGCCATTGAGGGGTGGCCAACACCAAGGAATGTCTCTGAGGTGTGATCATTCATGGGACTTGCAGGTTGCTACAAGGAACCTCGTTTAAGAATGAGTATGATCCTACAACAAGCTATTTATTTTAGACCCTCTACATAGCATCTTTGTCCGAAACAGTGATGTGATGAAACTCAACAAAAACGTAAAATTAGTTTTTTTTCATGAGAATAGTGTTAATTTTTATATCACCGCAGGTCAGATGACGAGTTTCAAGTGAGTTCAAAAGGTAAAGAGGAAACATAATTCTCAAGAGACAATAGATAAAAATTTATGAGCTTTAATATCCCTAGGCCGAACCCAATTGTAAATGTAAATGCAAATGTACTTAAGCTGGTGAGTTGTTTGATATCATTTTGTATGCACATTTCATGGCATAGTGAGTGCATGTACTGCGCAGTAAAATGATGAAGTGTGCACATTCCAGGATACCATGCACAACAACTTAAATGTGCACGATTTTGAGGCCAGGGAGCCTTTGCGTATATGTAGTGTTTATAGGTTGGTGAGCCAGTTTTGTGATGATTAGGTCGGAGAGCCTAGATGTTAAAGGTTAGTGACCCTATTTTTTTATATGTCTCATCATTAATATAAAATACATCGTTGCATGTAGACCGATCATGATAAAAGAGTACGGGGTACTAAACTCCACTATTTAGGTAAAGGGGGGACTAAAAGCTAAGGAAAAGGGGCTAAGATAGGGAGCTTAAGCCAAAAAGGAATATTATATTAATATTTCTTAAATCATAAAGTATGGGAAATTATTTTATCCTAAGTTCTAAGGATGGGGACAAGTGGGCCAAAGTATCTCCTAACATGACAAAGTTTCAAGTTGGGGACATGCCTACATATTGTTTGGACTTAGTTTATTTCCCATCATTCCTTCCATCATCCATTCAATCATTCTATGAGCATTCACTCACTCAGTCAGTTGTCCTCCATACCTTCCTGTCACTGTACCTGAACCTGTAACCGTACCCATACATGTTTGTGTACTTGATTAGATTGGGAGTTGGACTGAAGAGGCGGGTTGTTAGGCCCGTGGGATATTGAAGAGGTAGGTTGTCAGGCCCATGAGAAATCTCTCAAGGTGAGAGAATTGTTGGGAATTGATTTTCGAAGGTGTTAAACTGCAACTACAGTGCTATGAGACTTCATGTTCGGCTTGTTGTTGAAGCCCGGAAAGGAAGTGGGGTAGTTGAAGGACTGTTGAGCAGAGAAGGGACGCACTTCCTGGAGTGGGACAGGCATGTGGGGAATGAGGTATTGTAGGCTATTAGTTTGAGTTGGCACATGTGACAGAGTCTTTCCTGTTGTCTATGATCCATTAGCCTGGTTAGGAATCCCTTTACCTGGGTGGAGTTTAGTCCCAGCTCAGGGGTGACCCACTACTGAGAATGATGAGCAGTGTGGTCTAAGGCTGCGAGGTTCGTGGAAGGTATGCACACTGTTGGTGATATTCTTACCAATATAAGTGTCAATTGTGTAATAAATTTACATGTTGCATTATTATTTATGTGCTTATATTTATGGTTATTGCATGTATATGTTTATTGTTATTTTAGTATGAATCCATGCATTTACAGAATGTATTTGTCTATTTACATTATATATATATAAAGTTCTGCAAGAGTTCTGTGTGTGCATGTTTTAATTGCGTGTAGTTTGAAAATTTTATGTGGCATAGCTCAGTTGGATGTTGGGTATGTTACAATATGTTGCGCAGAGAATAAAAAGTGTTTTTTGGAGTAGCATGCCCTTGTATGGGTGGTCAGGGATGTTACAATATGGTATCAAGGCTTCAATTTTCAACATTGAGCCTAGATGGGTCGAGCAAGTTGAGTTGAAGTGAAATCTCATAGAGGATTGATTTCGAAGTGGCCAAATTTCAAGTTACAGAGCGTCCATGGTAAAAATTAACAACAATTGCAAGAAATTGGGGAAAATCCCCAATTTATGTTGTTAAATTCATGGGAAAATTGAGAAATTCGGCCAAGTGGTCAGATATCCCTAATTTAATATCTATTCTAGAAAATTCGTACCTAGAATGGGTTGAATTTGAAGTTACAATGAAGCCATGACAAATGGAGTGAGTTTAGTAATTAAAATTCTCAATTCGTGAATTGAGTGTGGGAAAAATTTGTTCCATAAATGTCAACCCATAGCAATTTGTTGTTGCAGAGGTTGAATTGGTGTTATCGGGGTGAAATTGAACAAATTTCATAGTTGCAAAATGTCTATGGTAAAAATTGGGCACTGCGCAGATATATATTGGCGGACGGGTGTGTGGGATAAAATTTGGTGTTGTGCAGAAAAATATTGGTGTGCGCACTAAATTTTGGCACCGCACGGAAAACTGTTGGTGTGCGGGTGCGCACGCTAAATTTTGGCGCTGCACCGAAAAATATTCGCGTATGGGTGTGTGCCCTAAAATTTGGTGTTGCGCGGAAAAATATTAGTGTACTAGTGCATGTGCTAAATTTTGGCGCCGCACAGAAAAATGTTAGTGTGTAGGTGCGCGTGATAAATCTTGGCACCGCACAAAAAAATGTTGGTGTGTGGGTGCGCGCACTAAATTTTGGCACTAGGTGGAAAAATATTGGCGTACGGGTGCGTGTGCTAAAATTTGGAGCCGTGCAGAAATATGTTGGTGTGCGGGTGCACACGCTAAATTTAGCATTGCGCGGTGCAGATTGAGTGACGCAGGTGTAATACTGGTGCATGGTGTTCATACACATAATAGGGTGCATGTAGTGCACACACACATAATAATGGCATGCGTGGTGTGCCCAGTATTGGTAGAGCGTAGAGGAATTTTGTTGGTGTGAGCAGAATGTGGGTGTATGTTGTCGCACGACAGTTTAATTAATGGTGTGCACAGAGTAGTGGTGCGAAGTGGGGGCGTACTAAAATTTGGCATGGTGTAGTGAATAGAGTGAAATGTGCACATAATATCAGTGCGTGATACAAAAATTGTGCGCAACATGTAATAGTGCAAGAACCAATATTTTGCGCGGTGGATATTGGTACGACACAAAAGTAGTGCGCGGGAGTTATTGGCGCGACAAAGAAGTGATACACAGTGGTTATAGGTGTGCGGAGCACGATTTACCTTGTAGTGGTGTTGCGCATGCTAAATATGGGTGTACAAGTTGAAATTTATGCGCGCGAAGTCTTTTGGAGGGTGAACAACAGCGGAAAACCAGCGAATTTCTGTGACATATTAGACTGTTTAAACGTCATCTTTTTGCAACGCGTTTTTGAGGCCCTTAATAGCATTTTTAGCTACTCAAAAAACATGAGAACAGACTTTCCAAAAGTACAATCTATCTTTGCAACTCAAATAAAAGAGCTCAGAGAGAACTTTATAATGGTGTAAATCATTCGTCAAATGAAACTTTTATGAGAAAGTTACATCACAAACAGTGGAGGGTAAAGTTTAAGACCCAACTCACTTCAAAGAGCCATAACTTTCTGCTCTAGAATCAGATTGAGGCGCAGGAGCAATCAATGGAAATATATTGAAACATAGAAGACATTAACAGAGCTGAATTAATTTTTTGGGCATGTTAAAAATGTTTAATATGGAAAAGAAGGTACATGTATCATTCCAGACCAAAACCACAAATTGGCCTAGAACTTCAGCAAGCTGTAACTAGCAGCTCAGAACCCAGAAAAAGGTGAAACTTGGAAAGATTGTCCAACATATGTATATGAAGAAACCCAATTGAGATCCTACTAAAAATCCAATGGATTAGGTGCAAAAGTGCATAATTACAGCGCGGAGTGGCACCAAGTTGAAGTGTGAACAAAAAAATTAATGGGCAATTTTCAAATAACCATAACTTTATGCTCAAGACTCAGAATTGAGAATGGGAGCAGGCGATGGAAAGGTGTTGGACAAAAGAATATAAATATTCAGCCAAAAAATTGATTTGGGCATTCAAATTTTCAAGAAATCAGAAGAAAGAGTTCTAATATATTATTGAACCAAAATGGTGCATATTTTTCATGAAATTGTTGAGTCAGTTAACCTAACAAAGTTTTGTTGGATGCACATTTTGTAGATTTAACAAAAAATAGATCATATCAAGATCAACAAAGATTCCAGAGGAATGGAATATGCACAAGGGAATTACAGCCAGGAAGATGAGATTAGAGGGATGGATGTCCATTTGGGAATTGAAGGAACAAACTCCAATGGACATGGAGAAGGAAGGGATGAAAACATGAATATGGTAGAGACCATTAAAAATTTGCATAAGGATGTCCAAACCCATAAATATGATAATGAAATTCTTATGAGAGACAGGGAGAAGCGCAAGAGACTTCAACATGAAGCTAATGCAGAGCTTGAACAGAATAGAAAAGAAATTGGATAAGGAGAGTGGCTCAAGCAAATCAGGAAGTCATGGGTCTCCTAATGAGAAAAGAAGAACCATAAGTGTTACCAGACATCACCGTCACTCCCCGAGACATTCCAATAAGAGATCACACAGCAGCTCAAGTACATACCCTTTCAAGAAGCATAAGAGATCTGGGGTGGATGAGCTACGAGTAGAAATGAATAAAATCAAACCTCCTACATTTGATGGTGAGAACAAGAAGGATGAATATGCAGAGACATGGATGTTGGGCATGAGAAATTATTTTCAATTGCATAATTATTCATCTCATGCAAGAGGTAGAATTTCCATCTATCAACTCAAGGGAAAGGCGTCCGTGTGGTGGGATCATCTTGTACAGGTGCATCACATTAAAGAGAAAAGTGTTACTTAGAGGGAATTCAAGAAGTGTTTTGAGAAGAAATACTTGACTAAGAGGTACTATGACAAGAAAATGAAAGAGTTCTTTAAACTCAAGCTTGGGAGTATGACCATAGATGAATATGAGAGAAGGTTTCTAGAACTGTTGAAGTATGTTTCTTTCATCAAGGATGAGAAAATTATGATTCAAAGGTATTTGAGTGGATTGCCATCATTCTTCAGTGACAAAATACAATATGATGATCCCAAGACATTGGAGGAGACCATAAGGCGAGATAAATTCCTATATGATAAAAAAAAATTACGGCCAACTTTCCAAAAATATTGGGAAGACAAAAATAAATTCAAGATGGATAAGAGGAAGAAGGGAACTAAGCCACCATTCTTCAGAAATAATCCTCAGGGACAAACAACTTCTAGAGAAACCAGAACAAATGAGACAAGGGGTCAAATGACAACGCAACCACCTATTCAATGTTGGGTTTGTAAAGGAGATCATATGTTCAAAGATTGTCCTCATAGAGGTGAAAAAGTGAGAAATGTTCACAATGTACCACAAGATAAAACAATGGAGGACATGGGAAGAAATGTACCAAGGATCTATGCAGCCTTGGAAAACAAGCAAGCAGAGTATCAATCACATATGATTGAAGTGGAAGGTATGATCAACAACCAAACCATTGTTATTTTAATTGATTCACAATCTAGTCATAGTTATATAGATCCTAAGATGGTGGAAAGTTTGCATTTGCCAAGAATCAAGCATGGAAAATCTTGGTTGGTGCAGCTCGCTACCGGAGCCAAAAGAAAAGTTAATGAAATGGTTAAGTCATGTATTATGGACATGAATGGGCTGAACACCACGACAAGTTTGAACATCTTGCCTTTAGGTTCCTATGACTGTCTAATTGGGATGGATTGGTTGGAACAACATCATGCTATCCTAGACTGTCATAACAAGCCATTTACTTGATTGTATGAGGAAGGGAACCTAATGAAAGTGCAAGGATTTCCCATGGTAGTAACCATCAGAGAAATTTCAGCATTGCAGCTGAAGAAATGTTACAGAAAATAGTGTCAAATATTTGTAGCTCATATGGAAGAGACACCTAAAGATAAGGTGCCAAATTTGGAAGATCATGTAGTCCTAGAAGATTTTGAAGATGTGTTCAAGGAGGTACCAAGACTACCACTAAAGAGAGATATTGATTTCTCTATAACTTTAATGCCTAGAGCAACTCCAGTGTCAAAGACTCCTTACAGAATGAGTACACCAGAGTTGAAGGAGTTGCAAATGCAGCTTGAAGAACTTCCGAAGAAGCGGTATATATGCCCAAGTGTGTCACCTTGGGGTTCCCAAGTCTTGTTCATGAAGAAGAAATATGGGACATTAAGATTTTGCATTGATTTCAGACAGTTGAATAAAGTGACTGTAAAAAACAAATATCATTTGTCAAGGATTGATGATCTCTTTGATCAATTGAAAAATGAAAAGATATTTTCAAAGATAGATCTATGGTCAGGATACCATCAGGTAAGGATTAAAGAGGAAGATATCAACAAGACTACCTTTAGGACAAGTTATGGTCATTATGAGTTCACAGTGGTTCCATTTGGGTTGTCAAATGCACCAGTTGTTTTCATGTGCTTAATGAATGGTGTTTTCCGGAATATTTAGACAAGTTTGTCATTGTCTTTTTGGATGACATTCTTATATATTCCAAGTTAGAAGAAGAGCATGAGAATCATTTGAGGATGGTGTTGCAAGTATTAAGGGAGCATTAGGTGTATGCCAAATTGAGCAAGTGCTCATTTTACCAGAAGAAAATTCATTATTTGGGACATATCATTTCAAAGGATGGGATAGCAGTGGATCCTCGAAAGATAGAATCCATTAGAGAATGGTCAATGCCAAATAATGTGGTAGAGGTCAGATCATTTATGGGCCTTCTAGGATACTATAGGATATTTATAGAAGGATTCTCAAAGATTGCACACCCAATCACTTCCTTACAAAAGAAGGGTGTGAATTTTTAGTGGACATTGGATTGTGAAAAGAGTTTCCAACACTTGAAACAATTATTAACAAGTGCTCCAATACTAAGGATTGTAGACCCAAATGAAGACTTCATTGTACGCACAGATGCATGTAAAGAAGGACTTGGTGGAGTCCTCGGTCAAAATGGGTTTGTTATATGTTATGAATCAAGGAAGTTGAAGGAGCACGAAACAAACTATGCCACTCATGATTTGGAGTTGGAAGCCATAGTGCATGCCTTGAGGAAATGGAGACACTACCTCATGGGGAAAAGGTTTGAGTTGAGGACAGACTATAATGGTCTGAAATATTTATTTGATCAACCAAATCTAAATTCTAGGGAAAGAAGATGGTTAGAATTCCTCAGTGAATATGACTTTGAGATAAATCATATCAAGGGAAAAGAGAACAAAGTGGTTGATTCACTCAGAAGAAGACTGCATGAATTGCATGTTACAAACATTAGCATGTACCAATCAGATTTGAAAGACATAATTTTAAAGGCTGCAAAATTAGATTTGCAATACAAAGAATTAGTGGCAAAATTACAGCAAGGTAATTTGCAGCAGAAAATTGAAGAACACAAGCTAGATAATGATGAAATTCTCATGTACAGGGGCCGAATTTATGTACCAAATTCTCAGGAATTGAAAAATATGATATTGAGAGAAATGCATAATGTACCTTATGTTGGGCACCCAGGTTATCAGAAAACTACTGCAGTTGTCAAGAGCCAATATTATTGGCTAGGGATGAAGAAAGAAATTGTTGATTTTATTGCCAAATGTTTGGAATGTCAGAAGGTAAAAGTTGAGCATAGACACCCAGTTGGTTTGCTACAACCATTACCCATTCCTAAGTGGAAATGGGAAGTTGTAACCATGAATTTCATCACCAAACTTCCCAGAAAAAACAAGCAACATGATTCTATCATGGTAGTGGTGGATAAGCTTACTAAAGTTGCCCATTTTATTCTAGTTAAGCTCACTCACAAGGCAACCAACATTGTTGATATTTATATGAGATAAATTGCTCGATTACATGGTATACCCAAGACAATTATGTCTGACAGAGATCCAAAATTTACCTCAAAATTTTGGAAAGGATTATTTAATTGATTTGGAACAAATTTGAATTTTAGTACAACTTATCATCCAAAATCAGATGGACAAACAGAGCGGTTGAATCAAGTGATTGAGGATATGTTGAGAATGTATGTGATGGATAAACCATCAAAATGAGAATACTACCTACACTTAGTAGAGTTTGTTTATAAAAACAGGTACCAAACATCTCTAAAGATTATCCCATTTGAGGTACTTTATGGTAGAAAGTGCAACACACCGATAAGTTGGGATAACCCAACAAATAGAGCAGTGATTGGGACATATTTTCTCAGGGAAATTGAGGAGAAAATGTTGAAAATAAAACAAAATTGAAAGGTTGCCCAAGACAGGCAAAAAAGCTATGCTGATAAGGGAAGAACTCAAAGGGAATTTAAAGTGGGAGACCATGTATTCTTGAAAGTGAAGGCCAACAAAAGTTCCTTGAAGTTGAGAAATTGTTCAAAGTTGGTAGCTCGCTATTGTGGGCCATTTGAAATCCTAGAGAGGATTGGTCCAGTAGCTTATATGATTGCATTTCCTGCATCTATGTTTGTTCATAATGTATTCCATGAATAATTGCTCAAGAAATATATACCTGATGCTAATCATGTTATTGATTGGAATGTGATCCAGGTGGAGCAAGAAATCACTTTCCAAGTGCATCCGATACGCATTTTGAACCGAAAAATTAAACAGCTCCAAAATTGAGCCATCTTTTTGATGATTTTTTTAAATTTTGTTGTATATGTGTACATAATGCACTAAGGACAGTGCATAAATAAGGGGAGGGAATTGTAATATCCCTAGGTCGAACCCAATTGTAAATGTAAATGCATATGTACTTAAGATGGTGAGTTGTTTGATATCATTTTGTATGCACCTTTCATGGCATATTGCGTGCATGTACTGCGTAGTAAAATGATGAAGTGTGCACATTCCAGGATACTGTGCGCAACAAATTAAGAGTGCACGATTTTGAGGCCAGGGGACCTTTTTGTATATGAGGTGTTTATAGGCTGGTGAGCCAGTTTTATGATGATTAGACCGGAGAGCCTAGATGTTAAAGGCCAATGAGCCTATTTTTTTATATGTCTCATCGTTAATATAAAATACATCGTTGCACCCAAACCAACCACAATAAAAGAGTATGGGGAACTAAACTCCACTATTTAGGGAAAGGGGGGATGAAAAGTTAAAGAAAAGGGGCTAAGATAGGGAGTTTAAGCCAAAAAGGAATATTATATAATATTTCTTAAATCATAAATTATGGGAAATTATTTTATCCTAAGTTCTAAGTATGGGAACAAGTGGGCCAAAGTAGCTCTGAACATGACAAATGTCAATTTGGCGACATGCATACATATATTTTGGAATTAGTTCATTTCCCATCATTCCTTCCATCATCCATTCAATCTTTCCATGAGCATTCACTCACTCAGTCAGTTGTCCTTCGTACCTTCCTGTCACTGTACCTGAATCTGTATCTGTATCCATACATGTTTGTGTAACTGATTAGCTTGGGAGTTGCACTGAAGAAGCAGGTTGTCAAGCCCATGGGATATTGAAGAGGCAGGTTGTCAGGCCCATGAGAAATCTCTCAAGGTGAGAGAATTGTTGGGAATTGATTTCTGAAGGTGCTAAAGTGCAACTATAGGGATCTGAGACTTCATGTCCAGCCTATTGCTGAAGCTCAGAAATGAAGTTGGGCAGCCGAAGGACTGTTGAGGAGATAAGGGGCACACTTCGTGGGGTGGGATAGGCATGTGGGGAATGAGGGATTGTAGGTTGTTAGTTTGAGTTGGCACCTATGACGGAGTCTTTCCTGTTGTCTATGATCCATTATCCTGGTTAGGAATCCCTTTACCCAGGTGGAGTTAAATCCCAGCTCGGGGTGACCCACTGCTGAGAGTGATGAGCAGTGTGGTCTAAGGTTGGAAGGTTCATGGAAGGTCTACACGCATTTGGTGATATTCTTACCAAGATAAGTGTCAATTGTGTGATAAATTTGCATGTTGCATTATTATTTACGTGTTTATATTTATGGGTATTTCCTGTATATGTTGCATGTATATGTTTATTGTTATTTTAGTATGAATCCTTCCATTTATAGAATGTATTTTTCTATTTACATTTTATATATAAAGTTCCACAAGAGTTTTGTGTGTATATGTTTTAATTGTGTGCAGTTCGAAAAATTTATGTGGCATAGCTCAGTTGGATGTTGGGTATGTTACAGTATGTTGCGTAGAGAATAAAACGTGTTTTCTGGAGTAGCATGCCCTGGCATGGGTGTTCAGAGATGTTACATGAGCGATCAAGAATTGTCACTCATGACAACCAAATAAAATAATAGATCTCCAAGTGAGTCCTTGGAATAATTCGTTTCAAATCAACCTGGTAATTATTTTAGATTACCTTGCATCAATCCCTTCTTGAACTCATCAAAAAGTGAACTAAAGGATCCATACTAAGTTACTATTCTAATCATCTTGGTACATAACACACTAGTAGGTTGTGACAGGGATGTTGGCACACCTCTCCCTCAAATGTTTAGTTTCTATGCATGACCCCTTTACTCCTTATGTGATTCAAATTAGAAAGCATCGTCGAGCCTGCATCCATTGACAAAAAAATGTCAATAATATATATATATATATATATATATATATATATATATATATATTGTAATCAATCATATATCACATGTGCATAAAATGAAATACTCAAACAAAATACAATCTAGTCCCTGACTCAATCTAGAGTCCAAGGAAGTCCATTGATGCCATCAACATTCATAATGTGTCATGTGTCTTACACACTTAGAAGAAGTCATCAATAATATCTGTTAATACCTCTACATATGAAAGTAACAATGAATTACAATACATCGTCATCATCATATATAACTTAGAATCGAAATGAAATCATATTGTACTATAAAAGCATCACTTGCATGCAAGTGTCCTCAAAGAATAAGTCAATATAAGTGTGATCAGTAGAGTGGGATGTTACATACACCCCCTCTTGTTTTAAAATTTCCCCCGAAGTTTGTACAGTATATAAATGAATGTAAATAAATGTATCTAACATAGATCTACATATATAATTTATCAAACAAATAAGGAAATTGTTGATGAATCTCATATTCATCCTCCCAAGTAGCCGAGTGTGGAATATAATTGTCCCATTGGACCTTGACCTGATCGAATATTTGACATCGTAGATTTCGAGTGTGATGGTCCAGAATGTGGATTGGCTCCACCATGGGAGAACCCTCATCCGACACCTGCAAAGAACTCATGTCAATAACATGTGACAGATCTGAGATATAATTTTGCAAAACAGATACATGAAATACATCATGCATGCACCTCAAAGAATCAGGCAAGGCTAGTCTATAAGCCACGGGCCCTTTCCTTTCCACAACGTTGAAAGTTCCTACGAACCTAGGAGAGAGTTTAGCACCCTTTCCAAACTTCATTGAAATATTATGTGGTTTTACCTGCAATAAAACTCTGTCACCAACCTCATAACTGCAGTCAATGCAATGTGCATCATCATAGCTCTTTTGTTGATATTGTGCTTATTTAATCCTTTGTCTTAATGATTTCATATGTTCTTCCATTTCTTGGATTACTTCTGGTCCTACCATAATTCGATCCTCTTTTCTATCCCAAATCAAGGACGTCTAACACGGTTGTCCATAAAGAAATTGAAACGATTCCATATTAATCATACTCTGGTAACTGTTGTTGTATGCAAACTCTACCAATGGTAAGAAATATTCCCAATGCTTATGTTGATCCATCACATACATGCACAACATATCCTCTAAAATCTTATTCGTCCTTTCAGTTTCTTCATCTGTCTCAGGGTGATATGTTGTGCTAAAATTCAATTGTGTTCCCAAGACCTCTTGGAAACTAGTCTAAATCATCCATTAAACACCGATCCTCGATCATAGATTATATTCCTTGGTACACCGTGTAGTCTCACAATCTCGCTAACAAAAACTATAGCTATGTATGGCACCTGATATGTCATACATTCTGGAATAAATTGTGCACTCTTCGTCGGAGTGTCAACAAGCACAAAAATCGAATCATGTCTCCTTGTCATCAGTGGAAATCCAACAATAAATTCCACTGAAATGACCTCCCATTTAGATTCAAGAATAATGTGTGGTTGTAACAATCATGTTGAATGTATGTGTTCAACCTTCACTTGCTGACATTCTAGAAATCTCACCATGTAACTAAATATGTCTACTTCCATTCCTTTCTAGAAGAATAAAGGCTGAAGGTATGCCTTCATCTTCGTGACTCCGGGATGAGCCATGTATACTTCTCAATTAGCTTCTTTTAAAATCAAACTTCTTAATTCATCATTTGGAGGTACATAATTTCTTCTTTTATACATCAAAAATCCATTGTTGTCAAATGAATAACCTTCATACATTGGTACCATCATGGTATCTTTTCTTGTATTATCCTTACCTTCCTTGTACCAATCATCATCAATTTGTAAAGATAGAATATTTTCTCAAATATTCATCTTAAGAGGTATTATCGAGAATATGTGCGGTCTTCGACTCAACGCATCTACTACTATGTTTATTGTTCCTTTAATGTAAATAATCTCAAAGTCGTATTCCCTAAGTAATTCTGACCAAATCCTCTATCATGCATTCAAGACACTTTGAGTAAATATATGTTGCAATCCAAAATGATCTATCTTTAATTCGAATTTCCGTCCAACAAAATAATGTCTCCAAACTCATAAGCCATATACAATTGCTAATAACTCCAAGTCATGCATGGGGTAATTCACTATGTGCCTTCTTAGTTTCCTTGAGATGTAAGCGGTCACTCGATCGTATTGCATCAAAACTTTGCCTAGAACTTCATTGGATGCATTCGTGCATACCAATAATTATTTGTCCATGTCAGGAACCTTCAGTAACGGCGTTATCATTAACTCTTTAATCTTTTGAAATGCTTCTGCGCATTTCACAGTCCATACAAATTTCTTGTTTTTCTTCTGCAATTTCGTAATTGGATTTGTTATCTTCAAAAAACCTTCGATGAAACGTCGGTAATAACATACTAACCCCATAAAGTTACATACTTATTTTAAATTAGTCGGGGCTGGCCATTCCATTATAGCCTCTACTTTCGCTGGATCCACAGTGATACCTTCTCCAGATATGATATCTCCCAAGTAATGAATTTTCATCTGGTAAAAAGAACACTTTGACATCTTCCCGTACAATTTGTTTTCTCTTAGACATTGCAAAACCAATCTCAAGTGTTCATCGTGATCTTCTCCTGTCTAAGAATAAATCAGTATATCGTCAATGAATACTTGTACAAACTTGTCCAAGTATTTGTGGAATACCCCATTCATCAAACTCATGAATACACCTGGGGAATTTTTTAATATAAAAGGTAAAACGGTAAACTCATAGTGTTTGAATCTTGTCTTAAATGCAATATTAGGGATATCCTCCTCTTTGATCTATAACTGGTCATATCCTGATCTCAAGTCGATCTTAGAAAACATAATTTCTCCCTTCATCTAATCAAATAAGTCATTAATCCTTGGCAACAAATATTGGTTCTTGATCATAGCCTTGTTCAATTTATGGTATTCAGTACAAAGCCTCCATGATCCATCCTTCTTTCTAAGAAAAATCACTAGTGCACCCCATGGTGACACACTTGGATGTATAAATCTCAAGTCTAACAATTCCTTCAGTTGCATTTTCAACTCCTGCAATTCAGACATTGACATCTGATATGGAATTCTTGCAATCAGTTGTATTCCAGGTTTCAAATCTATGGTAAACTCAAGTTCTCTTTCTGGTGGAAAACCTAGTAGTTCCTTCAAAAATACGTCTGCAAACTCTAATACTACTGGAAGGTTTTCTAATCCTTCCACCTCACCCTTTTTGTTAATTGCTAGGATGGAATATAACTTGCATCCCTTGTGCAAACTTTTCTATAATTGTAGGGAAGAAATAAATCTCAATGAAACCCCCTCGTTTATTCCTACAATCACCCTACTCTGTCCCAAATCATTCGTCAAACTTAACCGTTTCATCTTACAGTTAAGTATCACAGCATGCGATTCCAACCAGTCCATGCCAATCACTATGTTATAAGATACTAAGATCGTGACATAAATATTTACCTTCATTACAAAATCACCCAAGTTAATTCTACAATCCATAACCTTTCCTCCAATTTTTTGTTTAGCCCCCAATGCCATTTCTACGTATCTGAACTCGTCCTGCTCGACTTCCTTTACCTTAATTCTATTAAGCGTTGCACTAGAAATAAATCTCTTTGTAGCTCCTAGATCTATCAAAATACTAAAAGTTTGATCAGCGATCGTACATGACCTGTCAATCACAGTGGACTGGTGCTTGGCCTAGTGGTTGTTCATCACTACATGTATCCTATGGGGCTTGCCCAAATCTCCAACTGTAGTGGGTCATGATGATCCAGTCGCTCTGGCATTCTCTATCAGACAATCTCACTGGTAACGTGGCTCTCCACATGTCCAACATCCATTCTTCGATCCACTGCTCATGGTCCCCGAAGAAGAAGTTGTTGTTCTAACAGTCTGTGATCCTGGTCTATTCTGCTGAAAAGGCCTAAATTGTTATTGTTGTTGTGTATGATGTTGTTATTGCTGCTACTGTCATGCTCTGTAAGGATTCCTCTGTTGAGCAGTCTGTCTTCATGGTCTCGAGAACATAGGTGCTTTGGGCGTACAACGGTGCCCAAAAGTTTGTCTTGTTGGTGTTTGATGTTGTTGCACTCTCGATATTACTTGTCCAGTTTGTCTAGAAGGAGTTCGACCCTGACCCCCACTGTTCAACTATTCCTCAGTTATAAGGGCCTTCTGAATTGCATTGTGTAATGTCTGAGGCATCAATTATCCTCACCTTCGCATGAATTTTGAACTTAATTCCAAACACAAACTTGTTGACCCTTAACTTCTCTATGTTCAAATGTGAAGCATATCTGAGTAGCTCCATGAACCTGGCCTCATACTCCAGTACCGTACGACTACACTTTCACAAGGCATTGAACTCATTAAGCTATCGCTCAATGAATTCATTGGACAAGTACCTCTTTCGGAATCGTTCCTTGAACAATTCCCATGACACGTCTTCAACGACCATGTTTAATTGAGGTAGGAGTGTCTTTCACCAAATTAGAGCACTCCCTTTCAATTTAAAGACTTCCATGCAGACCTTCATGTTGGAGGTGTAATCACGAAGTACGAAGCACATCACCATGTTCTCCAACCATGCTTCGGTGGCTAAGCCATCCGTGGCACCCCAAAACTGGGGAAACCTCACTTTCTTGAGTTCTCTGTGTATACTACTACTACTCGCTGGAATGTGTTGTGAACCCCCATTTGGAACAGATCCTCTACCCTCATCTCGATCTAGGTTATTGATCAACGCCTCTGACATCCTCTGGAAGGATCTCATCATTCCTACCACATATCCCACAACAACCTGCTCCTGCTCAGTAGTATGCTCATCTCCGTGAGGGTTAGATCCCTCTGGCGTGGATACTCTTGGAGGAGGCATACCTCTTCCTCGTGCACCACAATGTCTTCTTCCCCTGAGTCCTCTAACCATGATTATCTACATGGAAAATTTCAAAATTTATTAGTGATATATCTTTAATCATTTTTATTTAACACAGTGGAAGGCCTAACAGGTCCCTTGTCGCAAGGTTGAACCTACTTTAATACCATATCTAATATACCTACTTTAATGACACAAAAGTAATCTAACTCTGAGTAGTAGTAGAAATATATCTAACTAGGAATCTTCTTATCGTTAGTAACTATGATACAATTCCAACAAGAAGAGGAGGCAATTCCATAATTATATGCTCAATAATGTTGATTGAACAATAAAAATGCGAATAGTGACAGTTTCAATGCTTCTCACTACAGTCGTCTTAGATCAATATTAATACATAGATAGCACTTTAATAGAAGATTTTATCAATAACTTATATAAATTATTTTTCCGTATATATATAATATATTTATTGTATATAGTTATAATTCCTTTAGGGGATTTCTTCTATTGAATGGTATATAATCAAGTTAGAGATTTCTTTATTTCCCTTTCCTTTTATATATATTAAACCTTTATTTTCTTATAAAGGTAATGCTAAGTACTCTTTAAACATTTTAATAATTTATAATATAT
Organism: Picea glauca; assembly: GCA_000966675.3. Lineage (NCBI taxonomy): Eukaryota > Viridiplantae > Streptophyta > Pinopsida > Pinales > Pinaceae > Picea > Picea glauca. Next base: position 158,026 of record JZKD02S2250585.1, on the reverse strand, counting down.
TTAAATAAGTTAAATGTACCTTCCTACCATAATTTACAAATTATTTTCTTTTACCAAGTAAGGTCTATTCTATTCAACATAAAAAATCATAGTAACATTGAAATTATTAGAAGAGCTGCATCGATTCCACTCAATTTAATATAATATTAAATAGAATTCACATTTTAGCATCGCTTGAAGTTCGGAAGCTCGTATGTCAAGGACAAGTTTACATCAATATAACTTAAGAGAATACAATATTTATATAAATAAAACAAGTGTGATATTAGAAGTTAAATATATTTATTAAGAAGTTTGAATTTAAATGAAATGAATAATAATACTTGAATTTAAATATAAAAATTTATTAAAGTGATTTCTCCTTGATTACCAAATTTTAATAAATTAAAAACAATTTCCTCTACATTTAAACAACTCCAAAACCTTTCCTTAGTGCGTGAAAATGAAAGTTAACCCCAAAAAATCGAATCTCAAATCCTTGTGGGTATAATGAAAAGCGTTGGTTTCTCTTTTGCGATGATTCTATTGAGAAAAGTATGGGGAGAGACGGTTTCTTTTTTGTGATTATGCTATTGAGAAAAGTATGTCGGAGAGACATAATGCTAGCCATTGTAACATGTTAATATATTAAAAAAATCATTCTAAGTTCAAGAATTCGAATAACACAAGAAATATCAAAATCCTATATTATATATCCATGTCTAGTAACATGTTAATATATTGAAAAAAAATCATTCTAAAGCTGTAGAATAATGGAATAATAAAATAAATATTAAAATCCTATATTAAGTATCCATGTCTACTCGAAAATATTATTGAAGCATGGCATAAAGGAGACGTGCAAGCAGCCTTCAAAGAATATTGTTGTTATCTACCTTAATATGCTCTCTTCAAACTATAATTTTGAATTTGCTACAAAATATAACTTTGAATTTGCTACAAATGGACGAATGGACGTGACAAATGTGGAGAAAAAAGAGTACGTTTTTATTCATCATGTTTTGTAGTGTTGGAGGCATGGGCATGAGAAATCTCAGGCCAACGCACAACATGAGACTAGACTCAATTTGGATTTTGCGGAGACTGAGCTAAATCTTGGACTTGGGGGAGTAGTTGCAGATAAATCACAAGAATACCAAAAGAACTGTGGAAAAAGAAGCTTCTCTCAAAGGTCATTGAGTCCAAAAATTTTACCATTTCACAAGAAGATACTGATAAATTCAATGAATCCAATTTAGACAAAGAAAAAAAAAAATGATCCATCCACCCTACAAGAATGGTACCTCATTCTCCCTCCAAAGTGAGTATTCCTTTAGTAAAAGAGATTAATGTATGTATTGTTGAGGACTTGTTTTGGGTAATCATACTCTAATTAAAGTTCATACACTATTTGAAAACTAGATGTCATACACTAAGTTCATGACACCAGATGCTAGGGGCCTATAACTAACTTTTTATGATTATAAGATAAGTCTATATATATCTATATGTGAATATATGTGTACTATGGAACTAGAACTAGCTAGATATAAACCAGAGGAGCTGCAAAGGGTCTTGTTCATACAAACATTTACAGCCTTGTTCATAGCTAGAAGAAAATAAATGCCACATCATATATTAATTTATTGGTTATTACACATTTAACATAGCGATATACATTTTATAACTTATTACATATTTAATATAAGAGTGTGAATTTGTAGTTTATGCAATTAATGTTTCTTAGTAACGTAATGGATAACGACTCTACGAATTTACTAAAAAGTTTGGAAACAATTTGTAGAAACATAGTTTAACGATGTATATTAATGGAAACAGTGTATATTAATGGAGAGGAGAACCATCCTCTTTTACCGTGCCCTATTTAAATTCTACATAGAGGGAACGATTTCTTGTTGGACTCCATGTAGCTGAAAAATTAGAAGACGTCTTCAAAAGTGGAGAGGTAGGGTGTGGGGAGGCTAGTCGTTAGGAATTTAAGGCCGAACCTTCTCGACCATCACGATGCTTCAACACAACATATTTTCGTGTATCACATGTTTAAGTCATTTAATCATTTTTGTGTTGCAGGTTTCAACGATATTTTTTGGTCTTGTACTATGTTCCCTTCAAGTTTATTTGTTGGAGACTTGGAGTATTCATCTGTTGAGATTTTCGTCCTTGTAGTTTACGTATTTGGAGACCGAATCTCTAAGGTGGAAGAAGATCTGCCAGTAACTTATTAACCTCACTAGGTCATGCATTCATCTACATGTGGACTATCGACTATCTAATCAGATGTTGCATGAGGCTCAATTTGTAAGTACTCTCTCTTCCTTTTTAGTTTTTAGGTTTCCACTAGAGATGCATGCATTAGACACGTTGCTCTCTTTCTCAAATTTGAAGCCCCACTCAAGCAACTTCAACGCTAGGATTTTGCTTAACAAGTTTTGGAATGGAAAGGCCTTCGGGAGTTGTGTGATATCTTTTCTTCTCTGAAAGGAAGGTTATGTCTTCTGATAATAGGTTTTACAAGCTTCTATTTGAAATGCAGTAAGGTACGACAAAATCTTATCCAAGGTAAAGAAGAGGCTTCCTAGGCTCTAGAAAGAAGAAAAAGGTAAAGAAGAGGCTTCCTAGGCTCTAGAAAGAAGCAAAAGCCAAAGTCTAAGTTTCTTGGAAGTAGAAAAAATGAAGCCCAATTTGTACTTGCACCATGGGAAATATATGACTATCTAAGAGCTAAATTCATCAATATAGTGTGTTTTAACAATGTTACCTGATTTTAGAAGGGAAAATGAGGTAAGTACTGAGCTTTTATTTATGAACTTATTACAGTATATAATGGTAACATAAATAATTATCAAAATTTTCTATTTGAAAACGTGTAAAAAGCCAAAGGTTTATGTTTTTTTTCTTAGAAATGAATTGAACTAACTTGTTGAATTCTCTAGTTTATGTTTTATTCTTAGTAAGTGAGTGTAGTGCCCAATGTACAAAGTGTAGTGCCCAATGTACAAAGTACTTTATTTCTCCTTGATATACTAGTTGCTTTTAGTTGTTGAAGTGCATAAATATATTTATAAACTTAATCAATATCATCATTATTATCCTATAAACGATATACTAAGCCACCGTCACAATTCCATTTTCTATTTGATTTTTGTTTACAATCACCAAATTTGTAAACCTCTAGATAGGAAAAAAATTGCACTTAGTGAGAAGGAAAGTAAATTATGTATTATTTGAGTTACCTTCTATCATGTCGAAGCCAAGTACACACTACCATGGCATCTTCTTAGTGATTTTTTCTTCTTGTTGAAACTGTGCGAGCCATTGGTGATAGTGAAAGAAGCAAAAGACACTACCACGGCATCTTCCCTGATTTCTACCTCCTGTTGAAACAGGGTGAGCCATTGGTGATTGTAAAAGAAAGAAAAGACACCCATGGACAAGAAAAGACAATGATGGACTATGGTATTCTTCATTTAGCTAGAACCAAAGACATTTAACTAGAACCCAAAACACATAAAACACATGCCACTCAAAAGAACCCTCTTTGATAGCAGATCTACTTGACACAAAAAAAGCATACCACGCTAAAGAATAAGGATGAACAAAAAAGATGTTAACGAACTAATGCTATCTATGATAGCATTAGTTCACCTCAAAAAATGTACAAATTAACTTAATCATCATTTCTTGAGTGTTAATCATTTCTTAAGTGTTAAACAAAATACTTAGTAAACTAAAAATCGGTTACTAATAATCCCTGCAGCCCGAAGGGCAGGGACTAATAATCAGTTCGGATTCTGATCTTAGCTATTATAGAATTTTGAATCAAGGAAGCGCTGCCTGTCTACATCAAGTAGAAATGGAGAAGAGTGACTATCTTAATCAATCATTGCTAAAGTAATTAGCAATTTAATCATCAAATGTACATACTGTCCTCGAGCAAATTGATATTGATTTTGAAATTAAAAATTGACGGCTAAAGGAAAAAGTGAAAAGTGCTTACAACTTAAAACCAGACTGGAGTAATAATTTAAGCATGCCAAAGATAAATGGATCTCGAACGATCAATTATTACTTCCGATAATGATACGTAATCATTGTGTGAGTGGCGGTTACGCAAAATGTAACCGTTTAACAGAAATTCTCATAAAGTCAACAACGACAACGAAGGGTATTGTTTAAATGAGTGGGCTAAATGGGGAGTAATCTTCCTTCTCAAGTTATTTAGAGTAATTTTTTTTTTCCAAGTTATTTTTTTTGCAGTTTTTTTTATGTTGATTTTTAAATTTTTGGTTAATCTAGATTTTTGATCGATTTTTTGAGTATCTGAGTTGGTTTAAAATAAAACAAAACCCACAAAATAAGATTCTGAAATACATGAAATTTTAATCCATACAAAACTCAAACTACTCCTAAAAATTTAACCAAATTCAAGTCCGTTTTTTACCTAAAAACAAAAATGAGACAACAGAACTCTCTAAAAAGAAGATTGCTTCGGAGTTAGCCTACTCCTTTCTTTAACTAATACTTATCTTTGGTTTCCGACCACTAGGTGATTAATAATAACTGGAACGAAGAGTTGAAACTCTTGTTCCGTCTAGCTAGGGTGAATGTGGCATTCAATAAAATTTAACTCTTCTCGGTACTCTTTGCCTCTTAATTGCAGAGTTATAACCCCAAGGAAAACTAAGACCGACTGTCAATCTTAACCCCTGCCAAAAATCCAGAAATAGAATTGTTGTCTAAGGTGGTAACGTCCAATAAAGGTTGAGACACTAAGGTTCATTATAATTAAACAAGCGGAGTCTACTAGAATAAAAGGACAATGCTATAGCTAAATGAAACAAGGAACCCCGTTTAAGAACGAGTATGATCCTACAACAAGCTATTGATTTTAGACCCTCTACATAACATCTCTGTCCGAAATAGTGATGTGTTGAAACTCAACAAAAACATTAAATTAGTTTTTTTGTCATGAGAATAGTTTCAATTTTCATATTATCGCCTACAAGTTTCAAGTGGGTTCAAAACGTAAAGAGGAAAGAGAATTCTCAAGAGACAACAGATAAAATTTTGTGAGTGATCAGAAATTGTCGCTCATTACAACCAAATAAAAGAATAGATCTCCAAGCGAGTCCTGGGAATAATTCGTTTCAGATCAACCTGGTAATTATTTTAGATTACCTTGCATCAATCCCTTCTTGAAATCATCAGAAAATGAACTAAAGGATCCATACTAAGTTACTATTCTAATAATCCTGGTATAGAACATGGTGGTATAAAAATACACTTCTATAATTTAGTCAAATAAATCGGTGGTATCGATTTCGTCACAATACAACTATAATTTTACAATTGTAAACAATACTCTTCCGAGATGACAGAAGTCTCTCCAAATTTAAAATTTTCAAACACAGGAAGAATAATTAACTAGCAAAAGACATTGAGCGATAAAATTTACCAATTCTCACACCAGATCGGTGGGTCAAAATTTTACAGAGAGAGTTTTGCAACTATTTCACCAGAGTTAGCTCGGTTGATCGTGATTTCGAGCTTGAAGCTATAATGATTCTCAGAAAAATCAAAACTACATATACCCAGGTAATGGAGTAATCTCCCATGAATTGAATGTTAAATTTACAACCTTTCATCACCTAAATCGAAATAGATTAAATTTTATCGAAATAGATTAAATTTTATGAACAATGAATTTTCTTCTAAGAATATATTATGTAATCGCATTGATATTTCATTTTAAATACGCAGTAAGTATTGACAAAATAAATTTATAGGACAGAAATCCTAAATTCTAACTCTTATTTATTTCAACTAATTTCTGACGATTGTGCACAAGGTTTACAATGTAAGTGCTTAGGAGGAAGACTCCTAAGCATTTTCTCAACAATTTTTATGTCTTCTATGGTTTCACCATGAGACTTAATTTGATTTATCAATCCAATGACGTGTGTAGAATGAATCTACTGTGTCTCACTCTTTCATTTACATAGTTTCAAAATTTCTTTTTAGAATCTAAAATTTTGTAGTCTTTACTTTATCCATATTTTGATAAGCGGTTTGTAATATGTCCCATCCTTCCTTGGCTTGATTTTATGATGCAACTCTTGGAAGTATGCTCTCATGCATGGCTTGATGTATGTAAAACATCGCATTTTTATCCTTCTTTTTTTGATCTTTCAAGACATCTTTCTCAGCATGTGTGAGGGCATTATATGTTGTTTGATTTATTGGCTCTACATAGCCATTCTCGACTATCTCCCATACATATTGACCTCGGAACAAAACCTTCGTAGTCAAGGACCACATCTCATAATTCTTACCTGTAAAAGTGGGAGGTTGTAGATTTGAAGTAGAAGCCATATTTCACTTTATACAAAGTTTATGCTCTGACAACCTTGTTTTGATAGAACCTGCTCTGATACCAATTTGTAGGGACGAAAGGGTGCGCACAGACTACTCTGCGCAATGCAGTTTGAAATACTATGCACCCAACAGGCTACGCGATGGAGTTCTTAAGACCACTTTGCAGTGCACATACTGCTCAAATTGCTACGCGCTCTGAATACACACACTAAATAAAATGATTTACGAATGCAGAATAAAAAAATGTTATGCTTAGCACGTAAACTCATAAATAACACAGAAACTTGTCAAAACACAAAATACTTGATATTAATGAACTTTGGTGCAGTGCGCCTAGTTTACAGAATACAAATGACAAAATGAGCTTGAGCTCTAATACTTCTTCTTGTCAATTCTTCAGTTGTTGTTGGTTCTCTCTACCTTGCATCGTCCTCTCTCGCCTTATATATTTGCTAACTAAGAAACTCGGATTTATATAAACACATGATATGCCTTCCTACAGAAGCTAAGACCGACTCAACATTAAACACTACCATAACTACGACTAACTCTTCAATCACTTAATTTAATTTGAGAAGATAGAATTCAACTCCATTTATAGTTCTCTTGTTTGTTGACTTACTTTTGAGTAGACATGCGACTTTGCACTTACAAATTGTCTGACTGACATTTCGACTACTGATAGACAAATCAATAACGACATGAATATCTCACCGACTTGTAATTACAATTTCCAACAGCCACATCGTTACTTATATTTTACATTCGATGTGTTACTTTAGTTAATTAATATACTTTTGAAATTCTTGCGAGAGTGTAAGGTTACTACATGCCTATCTTAATGGGTTTGTTGTTGAATTTCTCAACTCTTGTTAAACAATAATTGTGTGGTATGAGTTCCTTCGTGGTTTAGATTATAGTTCATTACATTTTCTATTCATTTGACAAAAATTTGAATGTTTACACTAACTACTAGAACAATTTTAAATGAATATTAGGGATAAGCGTGGATCTCTTTTCAAGACACCCCGTGACTTATTAGTAGAATAAAAAACCTAAGCATGTGTTTTAGATGAGCTTTTTCCAAATTAAATAAAATCGTATTGTTGACTAATTTTTGTTCGAAAATTAATGAATGTTCTATTTTATAATGTAACTATTATAGTTCCATTAAGTAATGTAAGATGAGTTAATTGCGATTTAGGGAGTCCTAAAACTCATGCTAATCTATTCTTGTAGTTAATCTTGTTATTGAGTATGGAATATGAAAATTAAATATGACTCCTAGGTTCTTGTTGGATTAAGAGTTGTAATTATTAATGGTAATAATTTCACAGTGTGCACCAAACATAACTAAAGGAATGCTTATGATGTGCAACTTTAGTCCAGACAAAAAATGTTTATACATGTTCGTGGCACATTAAAGAAAGTTATCTAAATTATTAAAGGATATGCATTTATGCTTAGAAGGTATTTTTATTATTATTACATGTTTTAAATGTTATAGGTAGTTTCCTCTTGAGGAAAGTTACCTTGATTATTGATGTTGTTAATTAGTAACGTAGATTGTAAAGTTTTTGTTTTTCATATTATAAAAATGTAGCATTTAACAATAATTATTGCCAATATTGTTACTCATTCTTTATTATTAATTAATAAGGGTTGTTATATAATGCTTTTAAAGAATATACATATATATATTTCAACAGTGTAAGGGTTGTTTCATTTTCTCATTGACTAAATCTATCATAAATTTAGTTAGAAGAAGACTCCTAATCTAACTCTAATTAAGATCTAGTTAGGAGACACTCGTTAAATGAGATTTTGGGGAACAAAGAGACAACTAAGAGCGAAAATAGAAACACATTAGGGAATTTGAGGGAAATTGACTTTTTAAATAAAATAAAATTGGTAATTAATTTTGCGACTTGGGGAGACTGTGAAAGTGTGTGGGTGAATAATCCTAATTAATTTAATTAAAATGTTAATTAATTGTGCATGTGGACATGTGTCAGTAAGTAAATTTCTACAAAACAAATGGAGTAGAAGGGAAAGAGACTCACTTATTCTTGGTAAGGTTATGCTGCCAAAATTATTGTAGACTGTGTTTTACTTGTGAGAGTTGGGATACCAAACTTGTAGAAAGAGTGAAAGCTCTTCCTTGCGAGGAAATCCTTGGAGCTATTGTTTGTTGGTTATTGTGTGTGGCCCCTTTGCAGCTCGAGGGTCTATGGGAAAAGAAGAGTATCCCTTGCATTGACTAAGAGATACCGGTGAAGTTCTTGAGATTGGCAAGTAAAAGGAAGTGACGTGCACAACTTTCAGATTGAAGATTACTCTCTCTTCCGATTACGATATTGACAACTTAGTTGAATTTTTGGTTGATAAACTCATTGTCTAATTGTAATTAAGGAAAGAAATTGTGATCATTCAAAATGGTGGATATATCAATGATTTGTTGCTATTCAAAATGGTGGATACATCAATGATTTGTTGCTACTTTATAGTATTGAGTAACAAAGTTTGATTGAGATTTTGAAGATATTGAAAAGGTGCGCAATTAACATAGATGCATGTAAAATATTAAAAAAAAAATGTGTTATGAGGAAAGCACCTTTTAAATCTATCTTATGATGATATTTATGTTTAAAGGATTATTTTTGCTTCTTCTGTAATGAATTTGAACTCGTACACGTCATTTTTTTTTGGTTACTTATATACTTACAAACTGAAATGTAGCTGGGATGAATCACCTCAAAAATCTCGTTTTGAAAATCCTTTGTAGAATTATATATGCAAACGGGTCGGGCGTAATATATCCTGAGCGTAAGATTATGTTTCACATTAAACTTGTTTTTGTATTAATCATATCAATGTGTCATTAAATGCTGTTATTAAATTTCATGATAATTCGCTTATCTTGGTGATTGCAATTTAAAATAAAGGTAGTCCCTAAAGTGAGGGTAGATTCTTATATATATATATATATATATATATATATATATATATATATATAAAATAATTGGTAAGTATTATACTTATATGTATATGTTAGATTATAGTCATTTGTTATAGTTCTCTCAAAAGTCAAGTGTGAGTTGGGTTATTTATTTTATTGAATCCTTAGATCAAGGTTACGAAGTCCATATCTTATGAATACTATTAAGGAATATATCTTATGAATACTATTAAGGAATAGTAATATTATTTTCACCCCTTATTAATGAGGAATCTTTTAATAGTTTTAATAACTTTATCAATTGGTTGAGGGGTACTTGAACATTGGGTATCTCGATAGATTTTTAATTTCATAGTAATGTCGTGTACGAGAATCAGGAAGCGGTGATATTCAATTGCGCTTAACATTATTTATTTATTAAGTTCTTATTTTTCATCTTTTAATTAGAAAAGTAAAAAAAAATAATTTGAATTGTTACATACACACTTAGTTAGGCTTTAAGGAATGGGTTGTTATATTTTGGAGTAAATCTTTTATCGATACTAGTAAGTCGTTGAATTCCTTAGAGTGGTATGGTAATGAGTGATTGTTAATTTTAGATATATTTGTGAGAGAATAAACTAGGTCAATATTTTTAAATTGTTAGTTTACATGTGGATTTATTCGTGGACATGTTATGGTTTAGCGACGATTATGTAATGGAATGGAACCATATATCTTAGTAGTATGTGATGTATATTGATTGATGAATTGATGAGTTTAAAATTAGTATAAAGAGTTTCGAGTGAAATTTAATTGTGTTATAATTAAAATACTTTATCGTCAATTTAATCTTGAGTCTAGTTTAGAGTTGGTTTTGAGAGTAAATAGCTTCACGTTTTTCAGAATAATTGCTAGTCTTGAGATCTTAAATGGTCAAAATCAATTGGATGAATCATGGACTTGAGCATTGATTAGGTGTCTTGGAGGTCTTAACCTTGCACGGTAGGATGGACGAATAGACATGTTGTTATCTTTTTGTGATATGGTTGATCTATGAAAAACAGTGATGTTGTATTCTGATTTCGTTGTGTAATGATGTTATATGAATAGAATGTGTAAGTATTAATGTATTTTATTATCGCATGTCACTTGATCTAACTGATGTTTCAAAAAAAAAAAAAATTACCACTACGTTATTCATTTACATTTGATGTCGTAACAGAGGAGACATTACATGTGGTATAAGAGTGGGTTCAACCCTACGACATTGGACCATTACGTCTTCCATTGTGTTAAATAAATGATTAAAATTATATCGTTAATTAAATTTTGAAATTGTACATGCAGGTAATCATGGTTAGAGGACGCAGAGGAAGTAGACGATATGGTGTTGTAGGAAGAGGTGTGACACCTCTCATAGTATCCACGTCAGAGGGGTCTAACCCCTAGGGAGATGAGAAGATTACTGAGAAGGAGCAGGTTGTTGTGGGAGATGTAGTAGGTATGATGAGATCCTTTTAGAGGATGTCAGAGTCATTGATTAACTGCCTGGATTGAGATGAGGGTAGAGCATTCGTACCCAATGAGGCTTCACAGTGCACTCTAGCTGGTAGTAGTATACAAAGAGAACTCGAGAAGGTGAAGTTTCCCGATTTCATGGGTTCCATGGATGGGTCAGCCACCGAGGCATGGTTGGAGAATATGGTGATGTGCTTCACACTTCGTGATTACACCTCCAACATGAAAGTCTGCATGGCGGTCTTTCAGCTGAAGGGGAGTGCTCTTCTATGGTGGAAGATGCTCCTGCCTCAACTAAACATGGTTGTCGAAGAAGTGTCGTGGGAGTTGTTCAAGGAATGTTTCTCGGAGAGGTACTTGTCCAAGGAATTCATTGAGTGTCATCTTAATGAGTTCAACACCTTACGACATGGTGGTCATACGGTGCCAGAGTATGAGGCCATATTCATGGAGGTACTCAGGTATGCTCCAAATATGAACATGGAGAAGTTAAAGAAGTTAAAGGTCAACAAGTTTGTGTTCAGCGTTAACTTCAAAATTTGTGTGAAGTTGAGGATTCTAATGCCTTAGACGTTGCATGATGCAGTTCAGAAGGCCCTCATAGCTGAGGAAGAGATGAACAACGAAGATCAGGGAAGGAATCCTTCTAGACCGATTGGACAGATGACATTAGAAGTGTAGCAACATCAAACACCATCCAAACAGACTTTAGGGCATCAGGATACGCCCAGAGGACCTATGTTCATGACATCGTGATGACGAACTCCTCAACAAAGGACTCCTTACAAAGGACCACAATAGAAGAAGTAGCAGTGCCATCAACAACAATAACAACAATTTAGGCATGTTCAGTAGAACAGACCAGGATCACAAATTTCTAGGCCATCAGCTTCTAATTCAGGAACCAGGAGTATTGGACCGAAGACTAGATGTTGGACATGTGGAGAGCCACATTACCATCAGGATTGTCTGATTGTGAAGGCTAGAGTAGACAGATCATCAGGACCCACTACAGTTGGAAATTTGGGTAAGGCCCATAGGATACATGCAGAGGTGAACAACCACCAGGTCGAGCACCATTCCACTGTGCTCGAAATGTCAGGTACAATCTCTGACCAAACTTTTAGTATATAGATAGATCCATATGCTACTGAGATATTTATCTCTAGTGCAACGCTAAAGAGAATTAAGGTAAAGGAAGTCGAGTAGGACGAGTTCAGATACGTAGAAATGGCATTGGGTGCCAACCGGAAGTTTGGAGGAAAGGTTACAGACTATAGCATTAACTTGGGAGATTTTGTAATGAAGGTCGACCTATATGTCACGACCTTAGGATCCTATGACATAGTGATTGGTATGGATTGGTTAGAATCGCATGATGCGATACTTAACTGCAAGACAAAACAGTTAATCTTGATAGATGGTTTGGGATATAGTAGAGTAATTGTAGGAAGGAACCAAGGGTTTCCATGAGATTTATTTCTTCCCTACAACTACAAAAGAGTATGCGCAATGGATGCAAGCTACATGCAATCTTAGCTATAAACAAAAAGTATAAGGCATAAGGATTAGAAGAACTTCCTGTAGTACAAGAGTTTGTCGACGTGTTTCCAGAAGAGTTATCGGGTTTACATTCCGAAAGAGAGTTAGAGTTTAAAATAGACTTGAAGCATGAAACTAAACCGATAGTAAGAACGCCATATCAGAGGTCAACACCTGAATTGGAGGAGTTGAAAATGAAATTGAAGGAATTTTTGGACTTGGGACTTATACGTCCAAGTGTGTTGCCTTGGGGTGCCCCAGTTATTTTTGTGAGAAATAAGGATTGATCGTGGAGACTTTGTATTGACTATTGTCAATTGAACAAAGTGATGATCAAGAACCAATATCCGTTACCTAGAATAGATTATTTGTTTGACTAGATGAAGGGATAAATGGTGTTTTCGAATATTGATTTGAGATTGGGATATCATCAATTACGGATTAAGGAATAAGACATCCCTGAGACCACATTTAAGATGAGATTCATACAATCTGATTTTATAGTTTTACCGTTCGGATTGACGAACGGCCCGAGGGTTTTCATGAGTTTAATGAATGGGGTGTTCTGTGAATACTTGGATAAGTTTGTTCAAGTATTTATTGATGACATACTGATTTATTCTCAGATGAAGGAAGATCATGATGAACACTTGAGATTGGTCTTACAATGTCTAAGAGAAAACAAAATGTACAGGAAGCCATCGAAATGTTCATTTTAGAAATCAAAGATTCATTACTTGGGACATATCATATATGGTGAAGGTATCGATGTGGATCCAAAAAAGGTAGAGGCTATTATGGAATGGCCAGCACCGACAAACATATAAGAAGTATGCAGCTTTATGGGTTTAGCATGATATTACCAACAATTCGTCGAAGGTTTTTTGAAGATAGCAAAATCGATCACGAATTTGCAAAAGGAAAACAAGAAGTTTATTTGGACAGAGAAATGTGCGGAAGAATTTCAAAAAATTAAAGAGTTGTTGATGACAACATCCATACTAAAAATCCCCGACATGGACAAGGAATTCTTGGTATGCACAGATGCATCCAAGGAAGGCTTAGGAAGATTTTTGATGCAATACAGTCATGTGATCACTTATATTTCTAGGAAATTGAGAAAACTATGAAGAAAACTATGCAACACATGACATGGAGTTATTAGAAATTGTATATGCCTTGAGAGTTTGGAGACATTATTTGATTGGACAAAAATTTGAATTAAATATAGATCATTGTGGATTGCAGCATACACTTACACAGAGTGACTTGAATGCGTGAACAAGGAGTTGGTAGGAATTACCTAGCGAATACAACTTCAAGATTACTTACATTAAAGGAATGGTGAACATAGTGGAAGATGCGTTGAGTCGGAGACCATGCATATTCTTGGTAATACCTCTTTAGATGAATCTTCGAGAAAATATTCTAGCATTACAGATAGATGATGACTGGTACAATGAAGTTAAGAATAATATCGGATAGGATAGCATGATGATACCGAGGTACAGAGGTTATTATTTAGACAACGATGGATTATTGAGATTTAACGAGAGACTTTACGTACCACCCAACGAATAATTAAGAAGTTTGATCTTGAGTGAAGCTCATCGAGCAATGTACATGGCTCATCCGTGAGTCAAGAAGATGAAGGCAGACCTTAAGCCTTTAGTCTTCTAGAAAGGAATGAAAGAAGACATAGTTAGTTACGTGGCAAGATGTCTAGAATGTCATCAAGTGAAGGTTGAGCATAGACATTCAACAGGAATGTTACAGCCACACATTATTCCAGAATCGAAATGGGAAGTCATTTCAATGTACTTTATTGTTCTATTGCCACTGATGGAAAGGAGGAATGATTCAATTTTTGTGGTAGTGGACACTCTGACGAAGAGTGCACACTTTATCCCACAACGTACAACGTATCAAGCGCCAAACATAGCAAGAGTATTTGTGAGTGAGATTGTGAGATTACATGGAGTACCAAGAAGGACCATATCCGATCGAGGATCGGTGTTTACAGGATGGTTTTGGACTAGTTTCCAAGAGACTTTGGGAACACAGTTGAATTTCCGTACAGCGTATCACCCTGAGATAGACGGAAAAGCAGAGAGAATGAACCAGATTTTGGAGGATATGTTGTGTATGTATGTAATGGATCAACAAAAATATTGGGAATATTTTTTGCCACTAGTAGAGTTTGCATACAAGAACATCTATCAGAGTACGATTAAGATGGCACTGTTTGAGTCTCTTTACAAATGACCATGTCAGACTCCATTGAGTTAGGATCGACTTGAGGACATGGTCCTGGTAGGACCAGAGGTGATCCAAGAAATGGAAGAGTAGATGAAATCGATAAGATAGAGGATTAAAGAAGCGTATTATCAACAAAAGAGTTATGTTGATGCACATCTCGTTGGACATAGTTATGAAGTTGGCGATAGAGTTTTCTTACGGGTGAAACCACACAAGAGTTTGATCAAGTTTGGAAAGGGTGCTCAACTCTCTCCTAGGTTTGTAGGACCTTTCAAACCTATGGAAAAGAAAGGAGATGTGGCTTATCGACTATTCTTGTCTGATTATTTGAAGTGTATGCACGATGTATTTCATGTATCTATTTTGAGACATTATATTAGTGATCCTTCAAATGTTATTGACATGAGCTCTTTGCAAGTGTTGAATGATGGTGCTCTCATGGCAGAGCCAATCTGAATTCTGGACCATCACATTCGGCAGCTACGACGTCAAATAGTCGATCAAGTCAAGGTCTATTGGGAAAACTATAGTCCACACTCGGCTACCTGGGAGGACACATATGAGATGTGTCAACAGTTTCCTTACTTGTTTGATAGATTAGACATATAGATCTATGTCAAATACATTTGCTTACTTGCATTTATATATTGTACAAACATCGGGAAGAAGTTTAAAACAAGAGGGGGTGTATGTAACATCCCACTCTATTGAGCACACCTTATTGACTTATTATTTGAGGACACTTGCGTGCAAGTGATCCGGTTATGCTACATTGTGATTACATTTCGATTATGGATTATAGATGATGATGATGATGTGTTGTGATTTATTGTTATTTGATGTATATGTATTGGCAGATGTTATTGACGAGTTTTTCCTGAATGTGCAGCACACATGACAGGTTATGGATTTCGATGGCATCAATGGACTTCCTTGGACTCTGGATTGAGTCAGGGAGTGAATTGTATTTTGATTGAGTATTTCATTTTGAGCACTTCTGACATATGATTGATTACAGTATGATTTATGTATATGGATTATTGATACAGTTTCTATTAGTGGATGCAGGCTTGATGATGATTTCTAATACGACTAAAATAAGGAGTAGAGGGGTCATGCACATAAACCATACATTGAGGGAGAGGTGTGGCAGCGTCCTTGTCACATCCTGCTAGCATTCCCACTGTGGTCTGAACTGTAGTTTAACGATTACATAGTTCGAAATGTCCACGATGTCCTGAGGGCAAACTGAGACAATTTCTCACAAAGATTTCTAAGGAGCACACAATAAGGCATAGTCCTTATTCCTTAGAATCCCTTAGTCTCTCATAAGGTCGACTGAATGGAGTGTTGACTCCAAGGGTCGGACAAACTTCCAAAACCATTCAAAGGCGAGTGGCACCCTTGGAGCACGGAGGTGCGTCTTGAAAGGAACATTGCATAATGTAAAAACTTGAGTCAATAAACCTAGGTTGCCTAGAAAACATTTAAATGATTAGACCTTGTCGGATTAAATTAATTAATTAAGTAGTGAATTTATTAATTATAAATCCCAATAAAATTCTAAGCCTAAGTCTAAAACTAAGTCTAAGTCTAAATTTTAATTAAGGGACTAAATGAATTTTGACATAAGTTAAAAGATTGAAGAATAATCAAACTCTAGGACTAGGGGGGAATAAAATCTAAAGTTTGGATAAAATGCACATGTGTGCATGAAATTAATAAAAATGATTTTTAAAATAGAAAGAAATAAAATATTGATAGAATAGGTGAACACATAGAATAGTATCTAGAGTCAAGCCACCACTAAGTCTAAATGAAGAAGACTCCTAATCCCACTCTAACTAAGATCTAGTTAGGATACACTCATTAAATGAGATTTTGGGTAACAAAGGGACAACTAAGAGCGAAAATAGGAACAGATTGGGGAATGTGAGGGAAAATGACTTTTTAAATAAAATAAAATTGGTAATTAGTTGTGTAAATTGGGAGAGTATGACAAGTGTGTGGGTGAATAATCTTAATTAATTTAATTAAAAATTTAATTTATTGTGCATGTGGACATGTGTCAATAAGGAAATTTCTATAAAACAAATGGCATAGAAGGGAAAGAGACTCACTTATTCTTGGTAATTTTATGCTGCCAAAGTTATTGTAGACTGTGTTTTACTTATGAGAGCTGGGATATCGAGCTTGTAGAAAGAGTGGAAGCTCTTCCTTGCGAGGCAAGACTTGGAGCTATTGTTTTTTGGTTATTGTGTGTGGCCCCTTTGTGGCTCGGGGGCCTAAGGGGGGAGAAGAGTACCCATAGGATTGGTTGGGAGGTACCAGTGAAGTCCTTGAGATTGGAAAGCAAAAGGAAGTGACGCGCACAACTTTCGGATTGAAGATTACTATCTCTTATGGTTACGATATTGACAACTTAATTAAAGTTTTGCTTGATAAAATCATTGTCTAATTGTAATTTAGGAAGGAAATTGTAATCATTCAAAACAGTGGATATATCAATGATTTTTTGCTAGTTTATGGTATTGAGTAACAAATTTTTATTGAGATTTTGAATATATTGAAAATCTACACAATTACTTCTGGAAGGCCTTTTTTTTTCGCTCCTGGGTTGAATACCCCTTCGTTTCTGATCATTCTCCTATCTTGCTTCAACTAGATAACATTACTCCTCCCAACGCATACCCTTACAAATTCAATCTGCATTGTCTCTCAGAAAAAGAATATAACAGATTGGTAAAAAATCTGTGGATTGATCAAGTTTATCTACAGGAAGTTGATATTCAACGATGCTTCATTTCGAAATCACAGGATCTGAAAGTACTTATCAAAAATTGGTATAAGGAGCAACGATCCCGCGAATTAAAACATCTGGAATTTCTAGAAACGAAAATCATTGAACTATTAAAGGAGAATGCAAATGGTTTTACACTCGGCGAAAGAAAACCTTCTCATCAAACTTGAAACATAAAGAAATACAATTCTTAAATCACAGGAGGACCGGTGGTGCCTCAAAAGCCGAGCTCTTTAGATACAAAGCGGTGTAAAAAACACAAGGTTTTTCCACCAGTTTGCTAACCAGAGACAAATCAATAAATACCTATGGGAAATCAAAAACAATTCGGGTCATCTTCATACTGGGCAGGCTGCAATAACCAGGGAGGCCAACAAGCATTTTAAATCTTTCTACAATCACTTTGAGACAGCTCCTATAATAGAAAAAGTAAAGGTGGATGGATTATTTAACACTTGGATTAATGCAGAGGAAGCTAAAGAACTCTTTCTTCTGGTCACCTCCTGAGAACTAAAATTGATCTTATCTCACTTCAAAAAAGAAAACAATCTAGGCCCGGATGGCTGGACTGTGGAATTTTTTACACAGTTTTTTGATTTTATTATTGAGGATCTTCTGGCACTAGTGGAATCAATTTGATCTGGAGGACCTATGGTTGGAAACCTTAATTCCACATTTCTGGCCTTGATTCCTAAATCCAACAATCCTCAGACCTTCAGGGACTATCGACCAATTTCACTCTGTAATATGATTTACAAATTAATCTCTAAAGTCTTATCCAACCGCATAAAGCCGATCTTGTCAAAGAATCTCTCAACAGAGAGAAGTTTCGCTTTCTGGAGGGGTGACTGATTCATGATGCTATTGGAACAACACATGAATGCATTCATAGCATCAAATAGAATCATTTAAAGGCCCTGCTACTTAAGCTAAGCCTTCAAAAATCCTTTGATTTCGTCAACTGGGACTTCCTGAAACTGATCTTAATCTAGGTGGGATTTGGACCTCAGTTAACAAGATGGATTTTGGAATGTGTTAGCTCGACATCTATAGTTGTCTTAGTAAATGGTGAGGCCACCAATTTTTTCAAGATTGGGAGAGGCCTTCGGCAAGGATGCCCACTCTCCCCTTTGCTCTTCACCTTGTGATGGAAAGTTTGAGCTTACTATTAAAATCCATTCAAAGAGAAGACACTTTATCTAGAATCAAAGTCACCAGATTGACTAAAATACTCCATCTTTTTTTTGTTGACGATGTGTTACTAATGACTAATGCATCTGTGCAGGAATGGCAAGAGATCAACCACATCATTCATTTATTTTGTTTGGTTTTTGGTTTAAAAGTGAATCTCAACAAATCCTCTGTTCACTTTTTAGGTCTCGAGGAGACATAACTTCACCCACTCAAACAGTTGCTCCCATATAAGTTTTCCAATCTGAAGGGGGGTTTCAAGTACCTAGGGTACTTCCTAAAATATGGAGTATAGAAAACTGAAGATTGGATTTGGCTAGTAAATAAAGTGGAAAAGAGGATTAGCCATTGGAGCTTTCTTTGGTTGTCACTGTGCGGGAGACATACTCTTTGCAAATCTGTTCTTGAAAACCAGCCGGTGTACTGGTTATCACTTATTGTTGTCCCATTGTCCATCCTCCACAGAATAAGGAAGCTCTTGATTAATTTATTATGGAAAGGAAACACAGATACACATCATTAACACCTTGAAAATTGGGAATCGCTTGCTCGGCCAAAACTATTTGGAGACTGGGGACTCCTCAACATTATTACTTTCAACAAAGTGTTAGCGACTACAACACTTTGGAGAGCACTCACAAGAAATGGCCTTTGGCAAAAGGTCCTGAAAGAAAAATATCTACGCTCTGTGTCATTTATCAAATGGCTTTGCTCGAAAACTTTCGCCTAACCCTCGACATCCAAAATATGGAAAAATCTGCTAAAAACAGTCAACATTATCAACAATTGGCTCACTTGGATGCCAAGATCGGGATCTCTCATGGAGATAGGGA
Organism: Picea glauca; assembly: GCA_000966675.3. Taxonomy (NCBI): domain Eukaryota; kingdom Viridiplantae; phylum Streptophyta; class Pinopsida; order Pinales; family Pinaceae; genus Picea; species Picea glauca. The sequence continues at coordinate 138,567 of JZKD02S2250585.1, read as the reverse complement.
GAGACATAATAATGGATATGGGCATGTGCTCTTTCCTATCATCACGCCTCCGGTCCACTCTACAACAGAAACATATTACCATTCTTGCTCATGCTTAGAAAACACTACATCAATCCTCCAGTATGTATCAGTGGAATGCCAATGCCGATTTAGAGCTCACCGAGGACATATCATTGGAATGGGACAGATTTAGAAGAGCACTACAAGCATTAGGCATCACCTTAACAAATATCGTAGATGAACTTGATTTACTCCACAAGTAATTATAACCAGAAGTGGAGCGGAATTTGTTTGATTGACAGCTTATCCAAGTGGACAGCAAAAAAATAGGTTCCTACTACATTACCTCCCCTAATTTGTTGGCTTATATAGCTCGAAAGGAATGCAACAATCTTTGATGAAAAAAACCCCTTGGCACATTCGGTTATGATTCAAGCTCTTGGTACAGTTCACAAGCCCGAGGAAGTTATTACCCGTTCCTTGCTTCGTTCATGTTAAATTAATCAGAACATTGAATTTCCTGTAGCTTGCTTTGATGGTGTAGCAAAGACAAATGGTCAATGTTGTGGAGCAGGTGGCATAATCAAACTTTCGAACACCTTGGTACATAAATGGTACCTGCGTGTGAATAGGCTTGAATACGAAGGCTGAATTAATGGGGGCTTGAGATACATTACACATAGCCAAATTACTTGCTCTCCCAAAGATAAAATTCTAGGCAATTCAAAGGTGATAATCAAATGGCTGAATGATAGAAGTGATTTGCGTGTGAGCTCTCTTGAAGTCTGGAAAAAAAGAATTAGAACTCTTAACAACACTTTTGAGAGCACTCAATTCTTCCACATCTATCGGGAATTTAACAAATAAGCAGATTTGCTTTCAAAGAAATCATTAAATGAACCGGAAGGTTGCATCATGCTTCACCTTTGGACTGAAGGAGTAAAGGGATAACGTCACCTCCTCAATTTCTATTAACACTTCTTTTTGTTGTACTCCTCTTTCAATCAGAAATTGATTATTTGCGAAGAAATCATCTATCATCACTATCTCGGAAAAGATCTAGTCTCCATTTGGCTGCTCTCATTTCAATGAAGGCTTCTTTGTTTGCATCAAGACAAATTGTATTTGTCTTCAAAAATTTTTTGTTGTTTTGTTCAAAGTTCACGACTATATCCTTTAAAGATGTTTATGAACAACTTGGATGCTAAAAATTATATCTTCTTAATATAATTTGTGAAATTTTCTTATGGAAAAGAAAACCTAGATGCATATAAAATATTAAAAAAAAAATTGTTCTGAAGAAAGGATATTTTAAATCTATCTTATGACGATATGTATGTTTAAAGGATTATGTATGCTTCTTCTGTAATGAATTTGAACTCATACATGTCGTTTTTTAGTGTTACTTATATGCTTACAAATTGAAATGCAGCGGGGATGAATCACCTCAAAAATCTCGTTTTGAAAATCCATTTGTATAATTATATATGTAAACGGGTTGGGCATAATATATCCTAAGCCTGTCGAGAGGATATTTGCCTGTCGAGAGGATATTTCCTGTACTCCCAGAGCTCCACGAATGTTATTGAATTTTTTTTGCCTTAGAAACTTTTGCATATCTCTTAATTTAAACTCACTGCAAGGTGTTGAGGATAACTATTGAACTCATAAAATTTGTTGTTGCCATTATTTTTAGAACTCACTCATCTCAATTTGAGTCTTATTGTTTAAAAAATTCTCTTCTCCCTTCAATAATATCGACTAATTCTTCGACTTTTGCAAGGACTTGTAATCTCTATAATTAACGTTGGCAATCTACGTTGGACCGACTCTAAAAATATTATTCAGCCATCCCTCTCAATATTATTCATTAAATTGTTTTTCATTGTGAATCGGTATCAGTGCCACTTGGACTAAATGTACCTCAGATTTCAAAAAACATTTATAATTCTGCATGATATATGGGTTAAGTGATTTCAGAGAAGGGCATCACTTGTGCAGTGACTGATACATGGAAACTTGACGGGTAGTGAGTCATTGTTTGTGTAGTTCCCTCCTTGGTACCACTTGATTGTCTCCCTCTTGTTCGATTCTCTCTCCTTTGATGTTTACTTATCTCTTGGGCTTCAAGGACATTTTGGAATTTTTTAATTTGTATTAGTCTTCTATCTACTCTTGAAAGAAACGTGGCTAAGATCTCGAGATTTCCTGGAACCCAAATTAATGCTTAAATATTGTTCTACGATCTCCAATAATTGTGTTGCACGAATTATAATGGTACCCCTCTTCCATAAGCCTTTTTTTAATGTGAACCCACTTGCCCCATTATTTACTACCTATTTTAACATCTCTAGATAGTTGCACTAATCACATTCTTACAACTCTCGAGTAAGTGTTTTTGTGTGGACCTTCTAGCCACACCTTCCCATCCCCTTTTTTCTTGTATTCCCCCTCTAGATGGCCGCCCCCACCTTCCCATCCTTGTTTTTCTTGTATTCCCCTCTAGATGGCCACCTGAAACCAAGATCTTAGCAACTATGTTCTTGACGTGGAACAAATATGTGAAGACTTACAAACTTAACTCACAAAATCTCAAGTTGATACCGAAAAACAATTTCCATAGTTAGTGATCAACTTGCTACAATTAATACCAAGCTTAATGCACTAGATAGCATACAAGATAGGTTATCTACATTTCTTAATAAATTCATTGATTCCAACTTCTCGAAACAACCCTTACACCAAGAAGGAGTTGAATCATCCCATTACATGGAACTTCACTCTCACACCCTTTTTCGTAATCTGTGCCTTCATAAAGTGGATGTGAATAAATTTGATGGCTTAGACCCCATTGGCTAGGTCACTCAAATGGAATATTATTTTTCACTGCATGGCATCATTGATGACTTAATGAAACTTCATCTTGGTGTATTATATTTATATCTTGAGCACTAGAAATGGTGGTAATGGTGTAAGAATTCCCATAGAGGTTATATTTCTTGGACTCAATTTGTCATATATATTTATGAGTGTTTTGACATAGTACTCATCATTTGGGTTGCTTAACCAAGCCTAACCAATTAGGTATAGTTGAAGATTACATATCTACTTTTGAGAAACTATATTTTTACACCAAAGTCATGTCAGATACGTTTTTCGAAAATGTTTTATTAGTGGTATGAAGGAATAAATCCATGCTTACGTCTTAATGGCTCACCCTACCTCTTGGCTTGAAGCCACTTACAGAGATAGGGAAGCACAATAGGTGGTTACTACTCAAATAAAAAAACCATCCTTGATCCCCCATCCTCGTCCCATGAATCCCTCTCTTCCCTCTCCTTCTCTCAATATCCACAAATTAACTTGGGCTAAAATGGAAGAACATCAACTTAAAGGCCTTTGTTACAATTGTGATGACAAATATTTTCCTAGGCACAAATGTAAGGAGAATAAACTTTTTATGGGAATTTATGAAGACATTTCAGAAGATGATAGTGCTTATCTCCCTCAAGAATAGTTTCTCATCCTGATGATGACATTCCTCCTTATGATCAATCCATTGTGGAACCCCAAATATCCCTATATGCCTTGACTAGTATTTCAGCTCCCCAAACTTTTAAGTTAATCGGTTGTATCAAGCACCACAAAGTCATTATCTTAGTTGACAGTGGCGACACCCATAAATTTATTCATCATCAATTTGCCTAAGAGACACATTTCTATAACCATGCAGTGAACAAATCTCAGAGAATGATTTCTAATGGAAACTCTACGAAATGTGGGGATCATTTTGAAAATGCACACCTTTAAATTGGTGATTATTCTTTGAAATCCCACATGTTTTCCATTTAAATGGGTAGTTTTGACATTGTTCTAGGTGATGAATGGTTGTGCACAATGGGTCCCATCACCATGGATTTATAAGAGTTATACATGAGCTTCTAGAGTGTTGGACATCATTACATTTCCAAGGAATCATTACAGTTTCTCCAGAGATTGTCATTTCACATCGTATGAAAAAACTCCTCAAAAAAGGTCATTCTGGTATTATTGCCCAGTTTCGTGTTATTCAACACTTTGAGACCCATTCCCAATCCATTCATTCCAACTTGCAATCCATATTAACCAAACACCAATCAATTTTTGAAACGCCCCAAGGCCTCCCACCCTCCAATGGTTCCCATGATCATTCCATTCCACTCATACCTAGTAGCCTCCCAATTAATGTCCACCCTTATCGCCACCTCTTTGCTCAGGAAAATGAAATTGAAATTATTGTTCAGGGATTGTTAGTTGTGGGTGTCACCTACCTTAGTACAAGTTCTTATTCATCCCCGATGGTCATGGTACTACAAAAATAAGGAACTTGGTGCATGTGTCTTTATTTTCGTGCTCTCAACAAAATCACCATCAAGGAAAAGTTTCCCATTCGAGTCATTGATGATCTTTTGGATGAACTTAAAGGTTCCCAATTTTTTTACCAAACTTGATCTTCGTTTAGGATATCACCAAATTCATATGAAAGAGGTTGATATTCCCAAAAATGTGTTTTTCACTCATGAAGGCCATTATGAGTTCTTTCTGATTCCCTTTGGCTTTTCCTCCACTTTTTAGAGTCTCCTTCCACTAAGACCTGATCTCGAACACCGCCTGCAAAGGTATATTTTCCACCATCTTTTTTTATTCTCCCGCTTCTTCCTTGGATTACATTTGATTAATTAATAATGGTCTGGTCAAGGGATAAATGCCATGTTCTTCTCTCTTATTACTGGCATTGTTCCCCGGAATTTCCTTTTATATCTGATAGGGCTCTGAAATGGGCTATGGCGCTGGGATGGGTTCCGCATTCGGATCTGTCTATAGTACCTTTTCTTATGATTCTTGGTCAAATTAATATGGAACTACTCTTGGAGCTACTCTTAGTTATGGAACTATTGTTACTGGTTCCTATTCCACGATGACCTCTTACAAAGATTTTGATGCTCGTGATTAATATGCTCTACATCAACACTTTGACCATATATTTCAACACTTTCTATATCATTTTGTCCTGGTAGTTTTTTATGACATCCTCATCTACAACAAAACTTGGCAAGCCCGTGTTACCCATGTAGACCAGGTTTTACAAATCCTTTCTCTTCGTCCACTATTTCTCAAGAGGTCCAAATGTGCCTTTTGCATTTATGAAATTGAATATTTGGTCCATATTTTTAGTAAGGATGGTGTACAAGTGGACCCAAAGAAAATTGAAGCAATGAAGGATTGGCCCCATCCTATAACTCCTAAAAGTTTACAAGGTTTCCTTGGTATAATAGGGTACTATAGAAAGTTCGTCTATAACTATGGAAAAATTGTGGTTCCTCTCACTACCTTACTTAAGAAAAATACTTTTAGTTGGAATGTAGTTGCATATCAATCCTTCCTGGATTTCAAAGATGCTTTGTGTGCCACCACAATACTTTCTCTGCTCGACTTCACTAAGACTTTTGTTTTGGAATGTGATGCCTTGGGAAAAGGCATATAACCAAAAGGGTAAGGAAAATGTCGTAGCTGATTATCTTTCTAGAAAATATGAAGAGGAAGGGTCCCTCTTTTCACTCTCATTCATTGTAGTTGATTGGGATAACAAAATCCGTAATGAGTGGTTCATCGATCCCAAGATTGTGTAATGAACCAGTTGCTTACAAATATCATAAAATACGAGAAGTGCACACCATGTATACAATGTGAGCATGGATCACGACTCCAATATAGATAAGTTACACAATAAATCCTTAAAGAATAGGGGAACCCCCTCCAAATAACCAAATACCTTTATACATCACCATTCACATGTCACAATAATGAATACATGACCTCTATATATACCTATTCACACTTGAACACGAGGCCCCTTTACCATTAGGCTGACCTTATTATATATATATATATACACATTACATGTACATTTAGGCCCATATATTTCCGCCCCCCCCCCCCCCCCCTTGGGGTCGTGTCATATACATTTAGCCCCATAAATGTTCCCCTTGGGTCATAACATAGTACCCTCCTTCAAAAAGCTTTGTCCTCAAAGCTTTGCAATTAAATTCTTCACATGTGATGAAACCAAGTAATATGATTTTCTTATGTTCATGCATTCTTCTTTCCATTTATGACGATCCATCCATCCAAAATCAATTATTCTCGGTCGGAAACCTTCATGGCTAGTTGTTGCATAATTTTATTTCCCTTGATTCCATGTATCATTGTTGAAGCTTCTCCAATTTGTAGTAGATGTAGGTTTGTGATAATATATTGTTGAAGAGTGGTTTTGTAATGCTATATTCCATGAATATTTATGATTATTCCATCTTATTCCTTGATAATGTCAATATTGATCTCGATCTTGTCTTCCTTGAAATATTTCCTGATAATGCGGGTGTCGATATGGTTTGACATTTGACGGTTTTTCTTCATTCTTCACACCCATTCCATATATCTTCTTTTCAAAGACAATGGAATCCTCTATCATCTTTTCTTGGTCTTTTATTACTATAGCCTTGGAGATAATATCATATTTGGGATGTGCATCCTCTAGATGGAGTTCAAATTATTCAAGTATATTATGGTGACCTTCTTGAATCATTTCTTCTTTCTCCTTTTGAAGATGCAATTTCACCCCATTTATCAAATTCTGACGTCCTTCTTCAATTATGGATTGCATTTATTATTTTACATCATCAGTATTTAAGGATTCTTCAACCGTCTTGCAAATTTCTTCTTCAAGTCTTTTGGTAGATTCTTCATCCAAGATCCTTCTTTCTTCTTGATTTTGACAACTCTTCTTTTCTTCTTTCAATCTCTTGACCTCATCCAATAGTTTTTTATCACGGTTTCATAATCTTGATATCTCTTCATATTTATTTTTCAAATCATCCCTTGACTCATCCTTTTCCCACTTTGATTTACTATACTTTTATTGCTTTAAGTTCTTAACCTCCTTAATGAGTGATTCATTAAAGGATTTCATCTTGGAAAACTCATCGTTTTTATTCTTGATCTCTTTTTTTGCTTATTTCAACTCATCTTGAATTCTATACATTTCCTACATTTTTTAGTCCTTGATCCATTTGTTTGAGAACAATTCTCCAAATAATTCCCATGTGGCGCTTCGTCTAGTACCTTCGTAGGGATATACCACCATTTACCAGCTTCTCCATTCAAATAAATACCTACCAAAGAAGGAGTCTTTCAATTTTTCCTTATCATTCTCAACCATTCCCTAGGATTGATTTCATTGTTATCTTCATCTCCACTAAAGTTAGGTATTTTCATTGATTCTTAATTGAGTTCTAACTATAATCCTTAACTTCCAACCTCAATATATTAAGGATAATTATCTCAATTAGCTATAATCCTCACTCCAATATAATATTCTATGTTTTATCTTTCCAATGGTTTTTGAATCATCTCAATCAGACATCCCAATCAAAAGTTATGATAGTTTTAAGTGACATACCTTTGAAAACCCTAATTTGGATTATGTCCTCCTATACGACCTTCCTTTTGATGTAACTCTACAATTTAGGCCCTTCTGAGTCTAAAATTATGACCTATATTACTTTGAAATTTCTTCTTTGCAATGCCATGGGTCTGACCAAAACTGTAAGTGTCAAATGAAAGTTATGGTAATTTTCCCAAACCTTGTTGTGTTTTGGCATTTCCAGGAGAGCGAACTTGTACAACATGCCATGTGCACAATATTTGATATATAATTATAAAACTTATACCAAAAATACTACATATTGTATTTGTTCCAATGAAATTTCTCTCATGGAATTTGGATCTTCTATGAAGACGTTATGATTGGTTTACCCGGAGCACTTGTTTGTGACTAGTTACAGGACTAGTAAAAAACCCTATCTTGCACAGAGTGTATATACAAAAGTACAATGACCCAGAAGTTTAAATTTGTACCACGTGTACTCTAATAAGTCCTTTCAATATCCTCTATTTTTATCCTTTTGAAGTGGCTTCGAGAAAAAAATATATCAAAAATTCCAAAATGAATGTATTGAGGAAACAAAACCCTAAGATTGGTGCTCTGATACCAAATGTTTAAATTATCATAAAATAACAGAATTACACACCATGTATAAAATTAAAGCATGGAGCACAACTCCAAGATAGATAAGTTACACAATAACCCCTTAAATAATAGGGTAACCCCCTCCAAATAACCAAATAGATTCATACATCACACTTCACATCTCACAATAATGAATGCATGACCTCTATATACACCTATTCACACTTGCACATGAGACCCCTTTACCATTAGGTTGACCTTATTACATATATATTTACACATTACATGTAAATTTAGGCCCATATATTCCCCCCCTTGGGGTCATATCATATTCATTTATCCCCATAAATGTTCCTATTGGGTCTTAACAGATTTCCAGCTCGATCCAACAACTTCAACATAATTTTAATGTATCTACTAGCTATATTGGGCACAATGATGAACTCCTCTATAAAGTGCATATTTACTTGATCAATAATTCTAATTTTAAAGTCAGTGTGCTATCTAAACTCCATGAATCACTAACAATAGGTCATTCCAGCTTTCATAAAACATATGAATGGATCAAATGTTCATTCTTTTGGAAAGGCATGAAAAAGGCCATTCATACTTTCATGGTTAAATGTGATATTTTCCAATGGAACAAGGGAGAAACAATGAAGACCCCAGTTTCACTACAACCTTTACCTATTCCACCTATTTTGTGGATAGATAATCCTATGGACTTCATAGTGGAGTTGCCCAAATCTAGGAATAAATCAATTATTATAGTTGTGGTTAATCAATTTTCTAAATCTCCTCATTTTTTTTGCTCCAACACCCCTTTAAAGCTTCCACGATTTCTCAAGTCTTCATGGATAATATATTCAAAATACATGGTAAGCCCTAATCTATTTTCACGGACCATGATCCCACTTTCATTAGTAAATTCTGACAAATTGTTCAGGATATAGGGAACCCAATTGAATCTTACCACTTCCTATCACCCTTAGACCAATGGTCAGACAGAAGTTGTCAACAAGTGTTTCAAAGCATATTTGAGGTTCTTCACTTCAGAATGACATTCGCAATGGGCTCAATGGATACACCTAGCTGAATGGTGCTACAATACAACTTATCATGGTGCCACTCACATGACCTATTTGAGGTAGTCCATGGCCAAATGCATCCATATGTATTATATTACCTACCAAGTGTCTCTAAGGTACAATAGGTCAACAAAACCCTTACAACTAGGGTTGATATTCTACACACTCTCAAAGATAATATAGTCATGGCTCAAAATAGGATGAAGAAAAAATTAACCAACATCGCTATGAACATTGTTTTGAAGAAGGGGATCAAGTCTTCCTTCATTTAAAACTGTATAAGAAGTCTTCCCTCAAATAAGACCACCACCAGAAGCTAGCTGCAAAGTGTTATGGCCCTTATAAAATCCTCAACTGTATTAGATAGGTGGCTAAGAAATTAGAATTTCCTAGCCACTTTAAGATCCATCCAGTCTTTCATGTCTCCTTCTTATAGAAAGTGGTTGGATCCAATTGATAGGTTCAAACTAATTTGCTTGAATTTGATGAGGAGTGATCCATTTGGTTGCATCCATGGGCCATCCTTAACAAATGAGAACATCATCTCTTCCAACACACAATCCATGAAGTTTTAATGCAATGGAAGGATACACAGCCAGAAGATGATAGATGGGAACCAACAACCATTCTACAACAATTTCCACATCTCAAGCCTTGAGGAAAAGGTCACTTTTTAAGGGGGAGGTCATGTTATGGTCCTAACCTCCCTAACCCCCTAAGTACATAGATTCCTATGTATTACTATGTATGGAGGCCATCATTAGTAAATAATGCCTATGTAGTAGTATGAACACAATTATTGTAAGAAGGCTTACTAAAAGGTTCTACCTACTATTGTAGGAAAATCTCCCCGCGGACAGGTAGATCACCTCTAAGGCTTGACCTTAACCCTAGATAGAAAAATGCTTAACGTGGACACTGACTTCCTTTCAAATCTATCTAAACCAATGCATGAGAAGGAAGGATAACATAGGTACCTTTTAATCGACGTTTGTCCCTGCACGCTCCGAGTTGCGCTCCAATCCTTTGCTCCTCGCTGAGTTCTGTGGACAAAACAAGATACAACCACTTCCTACTCTATTGACATTAGCTTGAAAACAGATCTATCAATTAATGAAAAGTTCATGTAACATCAAACACAAACTAGAAAGAAACAGGCCAAGCGTGTCATATTAATGAGAATAACGACAGCAGTACTTACAATCGTAGATGCGAATGCGACAGCTTCGTCAA
>JZKD02S2250585.1:100889-126576 GCA_000966675.3 Picea glauca | reverse complement strand
GGAGGATAACTCGGAGAAGAAGAATGATGTAATCTAAAACTAGGATTTTTTTACATGCATTATTAATGTTGTGGATGAATTTTGGTGGATGATTGATTTCCTCCACTCCTTCATTTTCTTATGTTCTTTCATGGTTGAATTGTGAGTAAATTATTTAATGATTTCAAGTAATTTTGTGTCATTTATAATGTGTTTAAATGTCTATTTTCTAATATGGGAATGAAATATATGAATTATGCTAGCTCAATTTGATTTATTTTATTTTATTAACATGTCATTCATTCGAATATGTTAGGGTTTTTAGTTCTTTGTGAAATACGTGTTCTCTCATTTCTAGCACTTCCAAGTTTACTTCATTGCCTTGTCTTAAATTAAATCCCCCTTTCATTTTGTTCCATCCTTGTGATATTGAGAAGGTGGAGGATGAATAGAAATTTCTCTTAAAATGTCATGCATATACAACACATATTTCATTAAATTTGGAATTGTATAGTGGATCTAGTATTTAGAACTTTAGTGAGATTGAATTTTTTCAAAATGGGGACATTAAAAAAAAATTAATTCACTCCTTTGAATGTATATATTCACCATATTTTGTTATAATATTTTCATTATCAATTATATAAAATCAAACTTACCTAAATTGAAGCAAATCTTCCACTAAATTTTATAGTTCTTACATTATTTCTATTATTATTATTTATATTTTTGTATTAAAAGATAAGTTGACGGAAGTTTGCTTCATGAATAATAGATTGTGCAATAAAATTCTCATGAAGTCATTGAACATATTATATGAAAATAATTCTAATTAACTACTCCAATTTAGTTTTAATATACCAAGTCTAATAGATGTTGTTTTTAAGTGCATTATTGGACTTGAGTATCTAAGTTTGATGGAATGAGAAGTTTTCTACATTAGAAATCAATGAATTAGAATAGAAATAGAGACGTAAAGTTTTATTAATGAATTAGAATAGAAATAGAGAAGTAAAGTTTGATTTATTTTTCCCAGATACAAAAGGGAAAGCCCACTTCAGTTATTGCAAGTATCTAATATTTATACATTTAGTGAGATTGAGCCTTTTCAAAATCAAAGAATAAATAATTACTTAATTCACTACTTTGAATATAACTATTATATAAAGTTGAAGAAAATATTCCACTAAAACTTGGATTCCTTACAATATTTATGTTGTTATTATTTATATTTTCATATTAAAATCTAAGTTCCTTGAGGTTTTCCAAATGATTAATCGATTGTGTGAAAAAATTGGGACCTATAATAACATATTAATATTGTGTTTATTACTACTCTTAACCACTTTAATTAATAATATTGTTCCTCAAGTTGGTCTAGGTGAAGAAACAATGCCAAAGCATTCTATGGAAGATTTTACACCTCCCCATTTTAGATTAATATAAAATAGTTCAATAACTTAAAGGGGTATCCCTCATCACTGAGAAAAAATTGAAATGAAAATGAATTTTCATATAAATAAAAAATTACTTTGAAATAAAGAAGAACACAACACACATTCACAAATATAAATAAAAAATTGCTTGAATATAAATAAAAAATTGCTTTGAAATAAAGAAGAACACAACACGCATTCACAAATAGACTTAGGATAGGTACCTTTGCCTAATTTTAAACGGACATAAAGAATAAGTAGAAAAATAACACAAGCTAGACCTCAAATATCATCAAGTAATATGAAATCAAGTTTTATGACTTGTACTTCTTAGAAAACATGTTACTTAGAAATATATAATAAATAAAATAGATAACTAAAATAAAACAAGCAAGGATATCATTCAAAGTATTTTTTTACAACGAAATACTTAACTTCCGGACAAGCAATATTGAATACAAGACATTGTCAAAAATGTTTTGCTAAGCATTTCAATATACAAACACTTTTCTTATAGAACTCACAACATATTCCATGATAACAATGTGTATTTTAATGAAGAAACTAACGCACATTTCCAGATAAAGATCTTGTCTTTAAGCTTTCATACACGCCATTCTATGAACACATCCATATATATAATAAAGAAGTACTAAAACAAAAAATATAATGAACAAAGATTAAATTAAAATTGAACAGCGAAAACAGACTGTTCAAAATCAATGGTGAATCTAACATAAGTCTTTTTATGTCATGTGTTATGTAAAATAAAATCCAAATTAATACAATACATCTTTGTCAGAGCAAGTCCTTTTGAAACCAATGTATGACTTTATTTAGAAAATTATGACCCTTCTATTCTATGAACCTTACGCTTAAATATCGTTCTATCCCTAATCGCTTCTACAACTATTCCTTTTTCCACATAGATTACTATCCACATGGAATTTACAAAAACTTTGATTTCACTTGAGTGATTATCTTGCCACTTTTTTGTTTAAATCTAGATGAATTTGAATTTTTTTTTCCCATTGTATTTGAATACAAGGCTTCCTTTTCTTTAGATATGGCTCCTTTCTCTTTGGGGGACATTCCCTTTTGTTTTGGTAGGATAGAATCTATTTCCTTGAGTGTAATCTCCTCATCCTAAATCATTGGGATAAAATTAAAAAATCACGAGATAAAGAATTAATTATTTACTTTTTAGAAAAAATATTATCTGATTAATAGAAAATTTGTCATTGTGGAAGGCTATCAAAGCACTCTAGTAAATTTGTTCTTGAAACATCCATAATTTAGTGTCCATGTGAAAGGTAAAGCATACTTGCATATGAGTGTAATTTGATTCTAAAATCTCTTTCATGTCTCTTTTACCTTGGAAATTATGTGTTGTTGATTGTAACATCCACAGCCACTTGTTGGGCTATGTCACTTAAAATTTTGAACTCTGATACTAATTTAAATCATAAAAACACTCTGCAAATGCACATATTCATACAAAATAATAACATAAATACGCATGCAATATACACAGGAAAAAAAAAAACATGAAAATAAATGCATAAATATTAACGCGGCATATAAATTAACACACAATTGACACTTATCTTTTATTTAAAATAACACCAACCGCGTGGATACCTTCCATGTTCCTCCCATCCTTATATCGCTCTGCTCATAACTCTCAACAATGGGCCACCCCCAATATGGGACTAAACTCCACCTGGTTAAAGAGTTCCTAACTCGACTAAGGAATCTCAAATAGTAGGAAAAATCAATCACAAGTGCCAACTCCAACTAACAACCTACAATCTCTCATTCCCCACATGCCTGTCACACCCCAGGAAGTGTTCCCCTTCTTTGCTCAATAGTCCCTTGCCTCCCCCGCTTCCTTTTTTGGGCTTCAACAACAAGCCAGATAGGAAGTCTCAGAGCCCTATAGCTGCAGTTTGGCACTCGGGGAATCAATTCCTGACAATTATCTCACCTAGAGAGAATTTCCCACGAGCCTAACAACCCGCCTCTTCAATCTCATATGGGCCTGACAACCTACTTCTTTAGTCCATCTCCAAAGCTAACCAGGGTACATGTGATGTTAATAGCAAGGTATGGATAAAAGATGAGTGAGTGAAAGAATGATAATAGAATGATAGGAAAATGAACTAAGTCCAAACTATATGTATGCATGTTCCCAACTTGACACTTGTCACGTTGAGAACTACCTTGGGCCCACTTGTCCCCATCCTTAGAACTTGGGATAAAATAGTTATCCATAGTTTATACTTTAAGGAATATTAATATAATATTCCTTTGGGCTTAAGCCCCCTTAGCTTATCTCCTTATCCTTAACTATTATCCCCCTTTCCCTATCTAGTGGAGTTTATCCCCCTATACTATTTTACATGGTTGGTTTGTAGCAATGATGTGTTTTCATTAATATTTGCATGTGATTACATATTACAATGATGGCTCACTGACCATTTAACATCTAGCTCTCCAGCCTAATAACCACACATGCACTTTGGCCTCAAAATACATATACACAAAGTCACTATGGCCCCAAAATTGCACACTTACTCCATTGTACACAAACTCAGGATGGTGTGCACCCTTCCTTTAATGCACAATCCTCGAACACTTACACATGTGTGCGATACATTATAAAATGTGTGCACTTCTTTGGTATCAAATTCTTGTGCACTGACTCAATGCATGCAAAACCAAACCAAAGACCTTGTACCATAATCTCACAAGTTTATATATACAGTTACAGTTACATTTACAATCAATATCCATGACTCACATTTAAATTTATATGTACAATTGGGGTTCATCCTAGGGGTATTACATTCCCCTCCCCCTTATTTATGCATTGTCTTCAGTGCAATACATATGCATATACAATCAAAACTTCAAAAGTCTTAAAAAATATGCAGGTATTTTTCCCCCGTAGAATCCTTGTGCTCCCAAGTTGCATCTTCAGGACCGTACCAGGTCCATTGGACCTTTACTATCCCTACAACTCAATTATGGAGATTCTTGATCTTTCGGTCCAATATGCACACTGGATGCACTTGAAAGTCGCCCTCTTGCTCTGCTTAGATCACATTCCAATCAATGACATGATTAGAATCAAGTACATACTTTTTAAGCAATGACACATGGAATACATTATGAATACACATTCATGTTGGTAAGGAAAGCATACATGCTATAGGACCAATCATCTCCAAGATTTCAAATGGTCCACAATAACGTGTTTCCATCTTTGAACAATTTCCCAACTTCAAAGAACTTATCTTGGCTTTTACTTTCAAGAACACATAGTCACCCACTTTAAATTCTCTGTGAGTTCTGCCTTTATCAACATAGTTTTTCTGCCTGTTCTGGGAAGCCTTTAAATTATGTTTTATTTTCATTATCTACTCTTCCATTTCCTTAAGTATTTATGGCCCAACCACTACTATGTCTGTTGGGTTGTCCCAACTCACTAGTATGTTTCACTTTCTACCATAAAGTGTCTCAAATGGGCTCATCTTTAGAGATGTTTGATACCCATTGTTATAAACAAACTCTACCAAATGCAAATAATCCTCCCATTTGGATGGTTTATCCATCACATACATCCTTAGCATGTCTTTTATCACATGATTCACCATTTTTGTCTTCCCATCTGACTCTGGATGATAAGTTGTGCTAAAATTCAAATTCTTTATGAATCCCTTGAATGTCTTGGATATACCATGTAGTCAGGAAATTTATCTCATATAAATATAAACAATGTTGTTTGATTTTCCGGGGTAGTTTGGTGATGAAAACCATTGTTACAACTTCCCATTTCCACTCAAGAATGGGAAATGGTTGTAAAAAACCAACATGGTGTCTATGCTCATCCTTGACCTTTTGGCATTCCATACACCTGGGAATAAAATAAACAACTTCTTTCTTCATGCCTGACCAATAATATTGGTTGTTGACAATTGCAATAGATTTTTAGTAACTCGAGTGCCCAGCATAAGTCACATTATTCATTTCTCTCAATATCATATTTTTCAATTCCTGAGAATATGGCACATAAATTATGCCCCTATACATGAGAATTTCATCATTTTCTAGTTTATAGTCTTCAATTTTCTATTGTAAATTATCTTGTTGTAATTTTGTATTTATTTCCATATACCATAGGTCTGATTTTGCAACCTCTAAAATTTGGCTTTCAAATATGATCTATACATGCTAATGGTTGTAGCAAGCATATCATGCACTCTTCTGTTGAGTGCATCCGCTACTTTGTTCTCTTTAACCTTGATATGCTTTATATCAAAGTCATACTCATTGAGAAATTCCAACCACCTACTTTTCCTGGAATTTAGAGTTGGTTGTCCAAATAAATATTTCATACCACTATGGTCTGTCCTCAACTCAAATATTTTTCCCATGATGCAGTGCCTCCACATCTTGAAGGAATGCACTATGGCTGCTAATTCTAAATCATGAGTAGCATAGTTTTTTTCTTTCTCCTTTAATTTCCTTGAATCATAAAATATCACATGTCCATTCTAACTAAGAACTCCCCCAAGTCCCTCTTTACATGCATCAGTGCATACAATGAAGTCTTCATTTGGATAAAAAATTCTTAATATTGGCGCACTTGTCAATAAATTCTTCAAGTGTTGGAAAATTCTTTGAGAATCATATGTCCACTGAAACTTCACACCCTTCTTCTGCAAGGAAGTGATTGTGTGTGCAATCTTTGAGAATCCTTCAATGAATCTCCTATAGTAACCTGAAAGGCCCATGAATGTTCTCACCTTCAAGACATTCCTTGGTGTTGGCCATCCTTCAATGGCCCTTATCTTTTCTGGATCTACCGTATCCCTTCCTCCAAAATGATATGGCCTAAATAATGAATTTTTTTCTGGTAGAATGAGCACTTTCTCAATTTGGCATACAACTTATGCTCCATCAATACCTATAATACCATCCTCAAGTGTTTTTCACGCTCTTTCTCAGACTTAGAATATATAAGAATGTCATCCAAGAAGATAATGACAAACTTATCTAAGTAATCCCTTAAAATACCATTCATTAAACACATGAAGACAATTGGTGCATTTGATAACCCAAATGGCACCACTGTGAACTCATAATGGCCATACCTTGTTCTGAAGGTTGTCTTGTTGATGTCTTCTTCTTTAATTCTTACTCAATGATAGCTTGACATGAGATCAATCTTGGATAATTTTTTTGCATCTTTCACCTGATCAAAGAGGTCATCTATATTTGGAAAAGGATACTTATTCTTCATAGTTACCTTGTTCAACTGCCTGAAGTCAATGCAAAGTCTCAACGTTCCATCATTTTTTCTTCACAAATAATACTAGGGCACCCCAAGGTGACACACTCGAGTGTATATGTTATAGAAAATTTTGTCTCACTCCATGCATATTGCTTAGATGGCCTTCCATTCCCCTCTGCAAACATAAATAACCCTTTTTTTGTTCACTCCAGAGCCAAAAATATACATTTTTGTACATATGTGTGCCCTACCATTTATACAACTGGCGTATATGCAGGTTTCTCCACTACAACCCACATACATCGGTTTTGGTGCTCAAAAATAAAAAAATATGTCAGGTTTCCATTCCATGTCATGAGATCCATGATCTTTGACCTTCCATATACTAGCAATACTTTGACTCAACCCTTCAGTTCCATTTGAAGGATATAAATTGAGCCATATCCAAACCTTGGATAATTAACAATTCAACATTGAGAGAAAAGACACTCTAGAGAAAGTTCACTTCATATTGAGTCTGCATCCCTTTTTCCTTGAAAGTCTGAACTTCTTGTGTTCATCCCCCGAGATCTTCCTATATTTTGATGGACAACCTCATTGAATTCTACATGTGAGATTTCCTTTGTGGAGGATTGAAGTGGTGGAGGCCTAGCTGGAGGGACTTAGTTTCTCGGTTCTGATATGTGTCATTACATAAGTTTGTCACCTATGTACTTTTGTTGAATACTTTAATAGAAATACTATTTTATCATCCAATTGATATGTTAAAAATATTTGAATTACTTTCCATGGGAGTATTTGTCATGTATGTTAATGGATTGTGCTAATTTATATGTTGAAATTATATATCATCACCACATGCTTGCGTATCTTGGTTGTTGAGGACAAGTTGCAGGTATAAATATTTGGTTTGTGTGATCAATGGTGGTCTTCTTCAAACATTTGGACGAGGTAGGATTATAGCCTTGTCTTGTTAGCATTTCATTTATATAGTATATTTGATATTAGAGTTGATTTATGGGTGTCGTTCCATCTGTTGTGGTTTTCCCCTTTCCATAGAGAGATTTTCCTCGTAACAGAATTGGCGACTGCTCTGAGTTATCCATATGTCTCATGCTCTTGTTCAAAGGAGGTTTAAATCCTTTTTTGGCCATTTATTAGAACTTTTGACTTTTCATGTCGGCCATACCCTTAGTCTATCTCAGAATCACATGAATTTGTTGTCCTACTTTGCACCTTGGGCCTATTTTCATCATTGGTAGGTAACCTTGAACCCAACAAATGGTATCTCCTCATTGGTCATTGACTGGGGGGTTTCCCTTGTGTTTGATGACAATAAATCTATTCACACATTGGGATTCATGCAATGTCTTGGATTCCATTAGCCTTATTGGTGGTTTCCTCTCCTTTGTTAACAGTTTTCCTTATTGGATGATATTCAAAGGGTCTCTTTCGTGCACTACTTTCATATGGTGTATGCAAGAGATGCACATGGTCATTAGTTCATGAACGTCCTATTCATCCAATATCCTCCTAATCATCAAGATATTTCTTTGTACCTCATGTTGGATGATGAGATATTCCTTAATGCTCTCCTTTCAGTAGGTATCCTTCCATCAAATTCGGCTCATCTATTTTGGAAACGAGACCTAGAGTCCTATGAGTACCTAGAGGCTTGCAGTAATCAGTGGCAGGTTCTCTCGCCATCGACAATTGGGAATACACCAATATCTCATGATCAATGGATTCTTCAAGTGTTTGACCTCAACACCTTTATTCAAACTTTTGGAATGTACTTAGTGCCTTGACACCTACTTTCATTATTAGTGGGTTGTCTCGTGTTTGTTAATGATATACCTTAATGACCAGTAATCAAACAAAGTCTCATTGTGTTCAACTGCAACTCCTCTATTCACATGATGTAGACTTGCACCTTCGTTGCATAGCATAGAATACCTCCATCTTATAGTAGCAACATCCCATGACTATTTTTTTCTTTCATTGGACCAGTACCTATGTGACTTCAATGATCACGGGAGATCAGATCGTACTCCATTGTATACAGATATCTTCAGTTGATTTTGAGACTGGAATCCACTGTGTCTTGTTCATGACTATGACATCCTATGGCGTATGCCACTTTGTATTTCCTATTCATGGTCATGAATAACTATTTGATATATATCCACATGGATTTGCAGTGTAATTTAGATTTGCAACCATGTGTAAAAAGTCATTATGGATTGTAATATTCTCATGAGTAACTAGTACTTCCAACTGGGTCTTCATTACTCCACTTTTGGGAATTACAATATATTTCGATCATCGAAGATACTCCTCTGACCTCACAAATTAGTGGGCATCTATTACAACAAATTTTTTCTCACTCCATGCATCTTTCTTAGATGTCCTTCCATTCCCCTCTACAAACTTAAAGACCCCTTTTTTTTCACTCTAGAGGCAAAAATACACATTTTTGTACATATATGCGTCCTACCAGTTATACAATTGGTGTATATGCGGGTTGCTCCACTACAACCTGCGTACATCGAGTTTGGTGCTAAAAAATTAAAAATATGCCAGGTTTCCATGCCATGTCACGAGATCCATGATCCTTGACCTTCTATATATTGGGAAATCTCCAAATCGACCCTTCAGTTCCATTTTAAGGCTATACATTGAGCCATATCCAAACCTTGGATAATCAATAATTCAACATTGAGGGAAAAGACACTCTGGGGAATTTCACTTCATATTGAGTCTGCATCCCTTTGTCCTTGAAAGTATGAACTTCTTGTGTTCAACCCCCAAGCTCTTCCTATCTTGTGATGGAGAACCTCATTGACTCCTACATGTGAGCTTTCCTTTGCAAAGGATTGAAGTGGTGGAGGACCAACTGGAGGGACTTAGTTTCTCAATTTTGATATGTATCGTTACACAAGTTTGTCACATATGTACTTATGTTGATTACTTTAATAGAAATACTCTTTTCTCATCCAATTGATATCTTGCAAATATTTTAATTACTTTCCATGGGTGTATTTGTCATGTGTGTTAATAGATTATGCTAATTTATATGCTCATATTATATATCATCACCACATTCTTGCGTATCTTGGTTATTGAGGACAAGTTTCAAGTATAATGCCTTGGGTCGTCTGCTCAACGGTGGTCTTCTTCGAACGTCCGAACAAGGTAGGATTATATCATTTTCTTGTTATCATTTCATTTATATAGCATATTTGAGATTAGAGTTGATTTTTGGGTGTCGTTTTGTCTGTTGTGGTTTTTCCCTTTCCATAGAGATATTTTCCTTGTAACCGTATATACCCCTTCTTCAAAATATCTTTCAGTTGCATTTGCAATTGCTTCAATTCTGGTGTACTCATCCTATAAGGGGTCTTAGACACCGGAGCTGCTCCAGGCATTAGACTGATGGAGAAATCAATATCTCTCTTGGGTGGAAATCCTAGTATTTCTTTAAATACATCGTCAAACTCTTTTAGGAGTTCATAATATTCAATATTTGGCACCTTATCTTTAGGCGTCTCTTCCATATGTGCTGCAAATATTTGACACTGTTTCCTTTAAATTTTCTTCAGCTGCAAGGATGAAACTTCTATGATGGTTACTTCCCTGGGAATTCCTTGTATTGTCCTTAATTTCCCTTCCTCATATAAGAATTAAATACCTTATTATAACAGTCTATGACAGCATTATGTTGGTCCAACCAATCCATACCAATTAGGAAATCATAGGAACCTAAAGGTATGATGTTCAAATATTCCATGGTGCTCAGTCCATTCATGTCCATTGGGAATTTTTTAACCATCTCATTGATTTTTCTTTCAGCTCATGTAGCTAGATGCACCAACCAAGATTTTCCAAGATTTCTTATTGGTAATTGAAATCTTTCCACCATCTTAGGATCTAGATAACAATGACTAGCTCCTAAATCAATTAAAATAACAATGGTTTGGTTTTTTATCTTACCTTCCACTTCAATCATATGTGATTGAAACTCAGCTTGCTTGTTATCCAGGGTTGCATAGATCCTAAGTACATTTTTTCCCATGTCCTCCACTGTATCAGTTTGTTGTACATTGTGAACAATCCTCACTTTTTCACCTCTGTGAGGGAAATATCTGTACATATGGTCTCCCCCACAATCCCCAACATTTAATAGGTGGTTTCCTTGGTATTAAACCCAATGTCTCAATAATTCTGGGTTCTTTAGAAGTTGGTTGTCCCTAAGAGTTATTTCTGAATAATGGTGGCTTAGTTCCCTTCTTCCTTTGTTCCACCTTACTTTTCTTCTTGTATTCCCAATATTTTTGGAAAGTTATTCTTCCTTTATGCTAATCATAAAGGAATTTATCTCTCCTTATGGTTTCATCCAATGTTTTGGGATCATCATATTGTATCTTTTCACTGATAAATGATGGCAGCCCACTCAAATACCTTTGATGAAAGAAACATACTTCAACAACTATAAAAACCTCATTTCATATTCATCTATGGTCATCCTCTCGAGCTTGAGTTCAAAGAAATCCTTCATTTTCTTGCCATAGTATCGTTTAGTCAAGTATTTCTTTTGAAAATACTTCTTGAATTCCCTCCAAGTAACCTTCTTCTGATCAATGTGTTGCACCTTCACAAATTGGTCCCACCACATTGATCTATTTCCCTTGAGTTGATAGATGGAAATTATTCCTTCTTGTTGTGAAGAGTAATTATGCAATTGAAAATACTTCCTCATGCCTAGTAGCCATATCTTTGCATCCTCTTCCTTCTTGTGTTCACCATCAAATGTATGAGGCTTGATTTTGTTCATTTCTCCCTGTAACTCATACACCCCAGACCTCTTATTATGTTTCCTGACAGGGGATGGACTTGAATTATTGTTTTCTCTCCTAGTTGAATACCTTGGGGAGTGATGGTGATTCTTGCCAACACTTTTTGTTCTTCTCCTCTCATCATGAGATATGTGACTCCTTGATATGCTTGACTCCGTCTCCTTAACCATTATCTTCTCTATTATGTCCAAACTCTACATTAACTTGATGTTGAAGCCCTCCTAGTGCTCCTTGGATTTCATAAGCCTCTCAGATATAACTCTGGACATCCTTTTGAAAAAAAATTATGGTCTCTACCAAGTTCATGCTTTCTTCCTTACCTTCTCCATGTCCATTTAAATTTGTACCTTCATTACCCACACTGCCATACATCTCGTTGATCTCATCTTCATGGTTGTAAACCCCCTGTGCATATTACATGATTTTGAAATTATTTGTTGATCATGTTATTATCTAAGTGTTTTTAACTCTACAAAATGTGTAGTCAACAAAATTTGTTAAGCTAAATAATTTAACAAATTCATGAAACTATGTACAATTTTGTTCTAATAATGCATCAGAACCCTTTCTTCTGATTTCTCTTGAAATTAACTGCCTAGATCAATTTTCTGGGTGGATATTTAGACTCTTTTGTCCAAGACTTTTCCAATGACTACTCCCTTGCTCAATTATAAGTCTTGAGTAGAAAGTTATGGTCATTTGAAAATTGTCAATTAATTCCTTTTGTTCACACTTCAACTAGGTGCAAATCTGGACTGTAATTATGTATTTTTGCACCTACTCCATTGGATTTTTGGCATATTCCCAATTGGGTTCCTTCATAAACATAATTTGAACACACTCGCCAATTTTCACCCCCATCTGATCTTCAAATTGTTAGATATAACCTACTGAAGTTTCAATCGAATTAATATCTTTCACCCTGAATGCTACAGGTTCCTTCTATGACCTCTTAAACATTTTTAACATGCCCAAAATTTTAAGTTAGCTCTATTAATGTGTTCTATGGTTCAATAGATTTCCATATACTACACCTGTGCCTCAATCTGATTCTGGAGTATGAAGTTATGGCCTTTAGAAGTTAATTGAGGCTTAAAATTTACTCTCCATTTCTTGGGTTGTAAATCACTCATCCTAACTCTATTTGACAAATGGAATACAATGTTATAAATTTACCTTCGATCTCTTTCATTTGAGCTATAAATTATACACTTCGTGCACACAATTTTTTAGTAGCTAAAAACACTATTTAGGGCCTCAAAAATGCCCTGCAAAAACATAACCTTCCAAAAATACCAAATGTCATGGAAAATCATTGGTTTTCTACTATTGTAGACTACTAAATCGACTTCGTGCACACCAGTTCGAAAATATACACCCATATTTAGCATGTCTAAGTTCTACACGTGCAACACCAAAATGTAGCGCATGCACCACACACCTATATCTAGTGTGCACCACTTTTTTGTCACGCCAATATCTAGTGCGCACAAATTTTGTGCCATGCATCAATATCTACTATACACAAATTTTGTGTCGTGCACCAATATCTATTGTGCACAACATTTGTGTTGCGTGCCAATATCTAGTGCGCACAAGTTTTTTGTCACACACCTATATTTTGTGCGCATTACAAGCTCTACACAACAAAACGCCAAGGTTCAATGCACTCACAATGCGTATCAATACTCCCTGCACTCCACCAATTCGACTTTCGTGTGGTGTGAATATTTAACGTGCACGCATTGCATACCAACATTGTGCGTGCACAAACAAATTTTCTCCGTGCTTTGCCAATACTCAATGCACCAATATTATGCATGTGCCACAAGCTCTGCACTGTGAAATGCGAAATTTTAGTGCACTCACCTATGCACCACTATTATGCGTGTGCCACCAATTCTACACCACACAGTGCCAAAATTTTAGTGCGTACAACCGTGCACCATTATTTTTCCACGCATCACTAGTTATGCACCGCGCAATGCCAAATTTTAGTGTGCACACCCGCGCACTATTATTTTTCCGCTAACTCGGCCCATCCAGGCTTAGTGTTGAAAATTCGGCTCTAATACCACATTGTAACATCCCCAACCACCTGTTGGGCTATGCCACTTAAAATTTCGAACTCTGATACTAATTTAAATCATAAAAAATACTATGCAAATGCAGAGATTCCAAAATAATAACAGAAGTACACATGAAGCATACATGGGAAAAACCCGTGAAAAAAAATGCATAAATATTAACGCATCATATGAATTAACACACAATTGACAATTATATTTGGTTTAAAATAACACCAACTGTGTCCAAACCTTCCACGTTCCTCCCAACCTTATACCACACTGCTCATAACTCTCAACAATGGGTCACCCCCGAGCTGGAACTAAACT
Source organism: Picea glauca (assembly GCA_000966675.3). Classification (NCBI taxonomy): domain Eukaryota; kingdom Viridiplantae; phylum Streptophyta; class Pinopsida; order Pinales; family Pinaceae; genus Picea; species Picea glauca. Next base: position 112,610 of record JZKD02S2250585.1, on the reverse strand, counting down.
CCACCTGGGTAAAGGGTTCCTAACTCGGATAAAGAATTTGAGACAGTAGGAAAACTCAGTCACACGTGCCAACTCAAACTAATAGTTTGCATTCCCTCATTCCCCACATGCATGTCCCACCCCAGGAAGTGTTCCCCTTCTCTGCTCAACAATCCATTGGTTGCCCCACTTCCTTTCTATGGATTCAACAACATAATGGACAAGAAGTCTCAGATCCCTTTAGCTGCAGTTTGGAACCTAGGGAATCAATTCCCAACAATTCTCTCACCTGGAGAGAATTGATCACGGTCCTGACAGCCTGCCTCTTCAATCTCCTACATGTCTGACAACCCACTTCTTCAATCCATCCCCAAAGCTAACCAGGGTACATGTGATGGTAACAACATGGTACATATGACAACTGAGTGAGTGAAGGAATGATAATAGAATGACAGGAAAATGAACTAAGCCCAAACTATATGTATGCATGTTCCCAACTTGACACTTGTCATGTTGAGAACTACCTTGGGCCCACTTGTCCCCATCCTTAGAACTTGGGATAAAATAATTATCCATATTTTATACTTTAAGGAATATTAATATAATATTTTTGTGGGTTAAATCCCCTTTAGTTTATACCCTTATCCTTAAATCTTATCCCTCTTTCCCTATCTAGTGAAGTTTACCCCCCCACACTCTTTTACATGGTTGGACTACAACAATGATGTGTTTTCATTAATATTTGCATGTGATTACATATTACAATGATGACTCACTGCCCATTTAACATCTGGCTCTCAAGTCTAATAACCACACTGGCACTCTGGCCCCAAAATACATATACACAAAGGCACTCTAGCCCTAAAATCATGCACTTACTCCATTGTATGCAAATTCAGGATGGTACACACCCTTCCTTTAGTGCACAATCCTCGAATACTTAAACAAGTGCACAATACATTATTAAATGTGTGCACTTCTTTGGTATAAGATTCCAGCACACTGACTCAATGTGTGCATAACCAAACCAAAGACCTTGTACCATCATCTCACCATATTATATATATAGTTACATTTACATTTACAATCAGTATCCATGACTGACTATCCTATATGTTCATTTACATTTATATGTACAATTGGGGTTCAACTTAGGGGTATTACATGGAGTGGTAATTAATTCCTTCTTTTCATTTACCTTCCTAATATTTAGAACCAAGTCCTCGTGATATTTCACTTCTAAAACTTCCAAAGAACTCTTTGACAATGAATTAAGACATTGAATAATCTATTCAATTTCTTCATCCTTAGAGGATATATCAGAAAATATCTTATTGACATCATTATGTGCATTAGCTATTAAGATAGTTTCACAATAATGAAATATTTAATCAAAATGTGGTATAAAGGAACACATTTGTTCAATGATTTCACCACATATTCACTGCTTGGCATCAATTAAATATTTCTTTCATGAAATCTCATTCAATGTCCTCTTTAACAATATATCAAGATCATCCTAAGATTTCATTAGCAAATTTATTTATTCATCTTTATTGTTAACCTAGTCTTGTAACCCCTTTAGCTCTGACTCGTTTTCTTTCTTGATCTCATCCATCTTTTCTTTGTTCGAACTCTTCGAAATTTTTAATTGATTAGTAGATTATGTAATTTGAGATTTATGTTCTACTATGTTATCTATCATGTCATCGACACTATCTTCATTACTAGATAAACTCAAAATTTTATAATCATCATCATCAAAAACCTCTAACAAAGATTTAAATTGGGAGGATTTCTTTATGAGATATTTTTGTAACTTTTCTATTTTAGAAGAAAATTCTTCTGAAAGCTTTGTAACTTCCTTTTGAGCTCTTCTGATTCTTTTATCAGTTATGAATTCTTCTCCCAGAGCCTTCCATTTTCAGATGCTAACAAATATTTTCAGCATAATTGTTTATCGGTTCGTTGGACTCCACTAGCTCATTTTGAGGCATCTTAATCCTAGACTTGAGAATCTTGATTTCAACATCTTTCGCCTCCATCAAAATTTTTATTCTTTCATTACTTTTGGATGGATTAGATAAGGTTACAATATTGTTTTCCAATTCTTTGACCCTTGTACCTTTGATTCGGTTTACAATTCTTTCATTTTTTAAGCTACGTATCCAATTTACTTACCAGACTGTGTAACTTCTTGACATCTAATATAGGCTAGATCAATCTTCATGAAACTATTTCTCTAGTCTTCTTATGCCATTCCACCATATATGTTGTGTTGACTTGATTCAAGTCAACCTAAAGAGACGTTTCCTTATACTTGAACAACTATGAAACTTTAAAAGATTCGGGTTGTAAAACCAATAAATTAAATTTATTCATTTCTCAATCAATTAATGCTATGAATCGAGAAATACCAGGATCCTCTGATTCCACCTATTTTTATTGACCAACTTTCAATTATTTGGTTCTCTCATATCTATTTAAAAATAAATCCATCTTGCTTCCGAGCTGAGATCCCATATGGGTATTTTTGGTCAATATTAAAAACTGACTACTGTCAATAGAATGTGGGGATATTGTCATAGGGATAGAAGTAATCACCAACATAGGCTCACTATATTTCTTTGGTTGTAACTCCTTTAAGAAGGAATTGATTTGCTCACTGAAATCTTCCTTTGGAATTTCCTCTAAGGTAATCTTAGTAGAACTAATGCTCGAAGTAGTTTCTCCTTGAAGTTTAAGCATGTTGGAGTCAAGTTCACTTGATAAATCTGATGCTTTCCTCTTACCATGCTCCTCTTATTCTAATAGGACCTTATATGGTGAATTCACCCTTGTGTCAACTACCTGGTCTATGATGTTGGATATCTGACTTGTTTCAATCATGTTGCATTCATAGTTTTTAGCTTTGGCAATTGAACTAGGCTCCATCGTAAGTGTTTCTTTTGATATTGGTTTTTTTCTCACCCTAACAATTGTTACCTAAATTTTGATAAATGTTGCACATGTATTCCCACGTGTCTTTATTAGCCATTATTTATATATCAGAATTAACATGATGTATATAATTCAAAGAATTCACAACTATCTGTTGTTGTGAAATCAAGTGGTGAGGGTCATACTTGCAAATATTTCCTTTCTTCAAATTTAAATAAGAAACAAATTTGTTTATAGTATCCATGGAGGACCCACGCTTTACAATGAGAGAGACAAATTGGAAAGGTAATACACAAGATGACTTATGATTTCTTGATATGAAATGAAAATGGTTTGTTGCAAGTCTTTGTCTAATATATTGTAAGGCAAAAAGATGCACTGAAATATACATTGGTAAGGTAAGAGGTAGGGTTCAATTTGGTAACCATAAAAATTCAAATCATAGTCAAGATTTGATATAATTACTAGTCAGTGGTCCTAGATAAAGGATTACTTTGTTTATCTTTTTTTATGAGGTCAAGTTGTGTATCAAAACATCTTAAAGGGATTACCTTGTTCATATTTCTCTATGAGTTTAAGCTGTGTAGAAAAACATCTTAAAGTCATGGAATGCACATAACTACTCGTGGATGTTGGTGGCTAGAAATTCTACAAAATTATTCTCCATTGGAGAATGACCAATAGAGGGAGATATGCCACCCATAATGCTTAGTGAAATTCCATCAATACTCAAATCATTATCCATAGCCGAGTATAGAAGAAAACATTGAAATAATTTTTTGACATGTTGGGGCAAGTGAAAACGATGGCATGGGAACGAAATTAGGACTAGAAACTTTATCAACCAAGAAACACCAGATAACTTTCAATTTCTCATTGGGGGACTAATTGTTCACCTCAGTAGCCAACTGTTCACCTTAGTATCCAATGTTTCTTTAGGAATAAAATTTTTAGGGGTTAGTAGAAGGAGCATAGAAGCAATAGATTTTAGAGTAATGGTTAGAATTTTCCTCAGAGCCTCAGCAGAGAATATAGTGCGAATACAAGGGTTATATAGCTTCACAAAAGTCTCAACAACGTCTAGCTCATGGAAGGTTAAAGATAATAGAGCTTGAACTAAGAAGCTTGACCAAAGGGAAAAAAGACCAAACTCATTTAAGGCTCGATTTTTAGCTGTTTCGTGTGCTTCTCTTAGGGTTCCCTCTGTCATGCGTGTCTCATAAATATCCCTTTTTCTGGGAATCCATTCTTCTAAGGAAGTTGTGAAATATCTCTATGGAAATAATCCCAACAATTTGGTTCACTAGCCTATTTTTGAAACAACCCATTTGAATCCTTTGATCAAGTCTTTTATTCAATAGTAAAAGACTCGAGCATTCATGGTGAGAAAATGATGTTCTAAAAGTGAAAATAGACATAATAATACTCAAGCATGACAAAAATATTCAAATCACGCACACATGTGGTAACCAACAACATTAGCTCGACGATCACCTTGAAAACTACATCACATTATTGAAGAAAAGATGGCAATGAATGTGAAAACGGGATAGTATAAATGAAAAAGTGGCTTGGATAGAGTATTTTCATGGTTGCCAAAAAAGTAGTTATGAAATTCACCAGCCTATAGATCTAATGTCCACACATAATGTATTTGAATTTTGGGTGGAGATCTCCTTGTTAAACCCCGCGCTTCTCCCGCTCCAAAATGAATGTCAATCGTTAGATCAAATCTATTCACACTATTTGATATTTCAGGTTGAAGATCAAATCGTTATAATCGTTGATTCCTCCGATTGTAGACCGTCCATTCTTTCATATGCAACTTACATGATTAACCTTCGATTTATTCTGCACCCAAAACCTAGTATATGCCCTCGGATTTCCTTGCAAAAGAATTGCTCATGCTGAATGTTTCTCATGCATAATGATTCTTAGCATTATGAATATTTTCTTCGGCCTATATAAATATGAAAGACTATTTATACTTGATATAGCAATCCTCCTTTGCTTGACTGCGTATTATACTTTCATGCCTCTGATACATGTTCCTTTCCTGTAAAATCTCAAATATTTGCTATAAATAACAATAATAAAGCATTAAATACATATCAATAATATAAAGAATATTATAACTTGATAAGAACTGGAGACTCGTGTATTTTATATGTTTGGTAGACCTATACATATATACATACGTGTTCAATTTTATTAACGAACTTGCAATTAAAAGAATATTTAATTTTTTTTTCTTAATTTAAATTTTAGCGGATTGAGAATAAAATTATATTCCCGGTGTAATGTTTACTAGAATCCATGCATATATTATATATATATAAAGGTAGCCTATATGTTTGAGGAATTAGACATATTGATCTTTTCGAGCATATGAATTTTAATATTTCAGTGTTGTTCTAATTTTGGTGAGCATCTATAGATTCGATAGAGTCACACCGATACCATAGAACTTGCTTAGTTGTCAGCATTCATCCATAGCCCTAACAAAAGTATTTACAATTCCTGATTCATCATTTGTGAGGTTTCTTTTTTTATAGATAATAATGCCTTGTGGCCTTAGGGGAAATCTTAAGAATTTAATGTCATGGAATAATATATGTTTATGGTTATAAATCAACTATACCTAGGAAATTATTGTTACCCCTTAATGTATTAGACCCTTTCACTAGATTTCAATCTTTCACATAGATTCTATCATAATAATGGCTTACTACTGCTTCTCACTCCTCTAGAATTTTCAGTATACCATTGTTCATATATTATCTTGAATATATATTAAGTTGTAGAATAGAACTAATGAAATCTATAAATACATCACTTATTCCTTCATGAATACCTTCACTAAATCCAATAAAATCAAACATGTCACATGATATATAAATGGAAATCATGTAAGAAAACTAGATAAAGCAACATTGTTGCCTACGATCTCCAGTTCATACTTTTAACTACATCAATATTTTATTTATTTATTTTTTATTTTAACATATATACATATTTATTTTATATAATATATACTATATATATATATATATATATATATATATATATATATATATATATATATAATATTTTTATTTTATTTTATTAAATTAAAAATGAATGAAAAACATACCATATTTTTGTAAATGTAAAATGGATTATACAGTGATGTGTACTTGAATAAGTCAATAAGTAGAGAAATGTTTCAAATAACACCCATTAATGGGAGCACCAAAACTCTCACCTTATTGTTTGAAACTTAGGTTTTAATGGTTCATCGCAGTTCTCCTGGAGTCAGTGGGTCAAACGATCGACCAATATCTAGAGATAGTAAGTCAAGTGGTTGACTAGATGACAACATCAGTGGGTTGGATAGTTGAATGATAGTCGACGTTGTTGGTCGTGGTGATGTTCCTTGTCGACATGGAAAAACTTTCGACGTTTATCATGTGTCGAATTTAAGTGAAAATATGTTGTCGATTTCTCAACTGACATAGATAGGTAAGATTGTGGAGTTTTGGCCAAATCAGTTCTTTGTCAGGGATCTGAAAATCACTCAGTCGATTGTCGTCAGAGGGTTACTCAACCCAAAGGAAAGTTTGTACAAGTTTTGTGACTTGACTTGACCCAACTCTGAAACGAATCCTCTTATTGATCACACTAATGAACAAAGTCAATTTTGACATGAACAACTCAGACACCTAAATTTTTGAAGTCTGATGTTGATGGCAATGCATAATATAGTTGTTTATCTACATAAATTTCTTCCTCTTGATGGGGTTTGTAGAGGATGTGTGTTGGGTAAGAATCATCATGCATCCTTCAACTTTGATAAAGAATGGAAAGAGAAAAACCTCCTGCAGTTGGTTCACAATGATATCTATTGTATCAATCTACCTTCCTTAGCAGGAGAAAAATATATTTTTACCTTTATTGATGATCTCCCTAGATTCAATTGTGTCTATTTATTGAAAAATAAGAATCATGTCTTTGAAAATTTCAAAGAATTTAGGGCCTTTGATGAAAACAAATTTGGTCAACCCATCAAGTGCTTGAGATCAAACAATGGTGGTGAGTATGTGAATCAACCATTTGAAGAATACCTTATTCGATCTGGTATTGACTGGTAGCATTGTACTCCTCATACTCCTCAACAGAATGGAATAGAAGAAAAAAAGAATCGAACCCAGGTTGAAATGGATCAATGTCTTTTGTAGGTCAAATATCTGCCCACTCGCTTCTGGGCTGACGTTGTTTATTGTTCCAACTATCTTCCAAATCATATTTCAAATTGATATGTCATTTTTTTGACTTCAGTCAAATGATGTGGAAGAAATCCCTATGTCATCCACCTTCATGTATTCAAATGTGTTTCTTGGGCTCATATTCTAGATGATTACATGAAGAAACTAGATGCAAAGAGTCATGCTTGCATCATGACATGCTACTCTAAAGAATCCAAAGCCTATTGATTGTTTGACAATGTAAAACAACAAATTATTACTAATGAAATGTGTGGTTTGATGATAATTCTTCAGGAATTAAGTTGTTAAATATTTCCTCTAGGTTATTGCAGGATGATCCCTTTCATGTTGTTTCTAATAATGATCCGCCAATTCTATTTTTTAGTCTTTCGTCTGGATCGTTGAACTTTGTTCTTGTTTCGACTGAATCGTCGACCTTGGTTCTTGATTCAACCAACTAGTTGATTTCTATTTTGAATAGTCCTCTATCTACTTTGATTGAAATGGTTCCTTCTTTTGATCGACCTTCTGTAGTGGATATCGGTTCATCATTTTCCTACCTACCTAGATGAGATGCTAAAACAATTGGAGCTTCTAGTCCTGATGTCAGTGATATTTCTTCAAACTGACAAACTCGCAGTCAGAAGCAACAAGCTAGTGTTTCTTTGATGGCTCGTGTTCTTGAAAATTATGATCTTGTTACCTACATAGATTCATAAGGACTAACTCAATGGGAAGAATCCATGTAGGATAAGATGGATTCTCTTTTGAAGAATCACACTTTAGATTTAGTTCATCGAACTCAAGGAAAGAACATTGTGAAATGTTGATGGGTATATAAGACCAAATTTGTCTCTGAAGGTGTTGTTGAGCATCATAAATATTTCTTTGTCATGAATGGTGTATCTCAACATGAAGGCATCGATTACATTGATACATTTTCCCCTTTTTTGAATATGAATTCTATTTGACTGATTATTTCTCTTGATACTCAGTTTGGATGGTAGATCCTCCAGATGGATGTGAAGAGCACATTTCTTCATGGTGACTTATCTGAACTAATATTCATGGAAAAACCTCCTTGTTTTGTGATAGATTCTAATCTTGTTTTGTGGCTTGAATCAAGCTCCCAAATCTTTGATCTAGGTGGATCTCGGTGGCCATCCACCTTTTCCACTCAATCAACATTTCAAGCTTGTGGTTTTGATAAACCATGATATTCACCCTTTTGATGGGGAATGGAATGTAATGTCATATTCATCCGTTAATTACAAAAATCATGGTCTCATGCACATTCCTACAACATACCACTAATGCATCAGATCCCATTGGAACTCTGCAGTTAAACGCTCCTCAGGCTAGAGTAGTACTGGGATGGGTGATCGCCTGGGAAGTTCTAGTGTTTTACATTCCTATGGAATTTTATAAACTTAGTCTAATTTATCCCATATGTCTCATGGGAATTGTTCTCCTCTCACTCTCTCATATATAATTAAGGTGAAGGAGGCCCTTTAAGCATACAATGGAATGTGATGTAAATATTGTTGTGAATGAAGCGTTGCCAACATATCTTTCTTTTTAGAGATAGCTAACCCATTCTGCCAGCTTGTGTTCTACAATGTTTTTCTCTCTTATTCATTAATAGAAGTTAGGTTTCACTGTATTTATGTGTTATCTTCTATATTTTTTTTGGTTTTGTCTTGTTCTATTCTCAGCATAATCTAGATCAGTGGTATCAAAGTAGTTTTCTTATTGTTTCTTCTCAGATCAGGTTCTAGATGAGGTCAGTTTTGTACTATGTTGTCATTGATGTCAAAGGGTTGATGTCAAGTATCTTCTATATATTTTTTTGTCTTGTTATGTTCTCAGCATAATCTAGATCAGTGGTATTAGAGCAGTATTCTTCTTGTTTCTTCTCAGACTAGGCTCTAGACGAGGTGAGTGTTGTACTATGTTGTCATTAATGTCAAAGGATTGATGTCAAAGGGTTCATGTCCAGTATTTTCATAGTAATGTGCTTTGTATCATTGATGTATTGGTTGTTGGATTATGTTTCTATTGATGTAATTGATATCAAATGGTTGGCGTCAAGTAGTGTCATAATGATGTGTTGATATTAAAGGGAGTAGTATTATTGATGTATTGACATGGTTGATAGGAAGTACCAAATGGATGAACTCAAAATTGGTCCCCTTATGGTGAAATCTCTCATGGGAAGATGCCTTGTGAAGTCCAAATGGTTAAGTGGTTGAGTCATCCTAGATGTGTGGTTAAGGAACCCAAGTTTGGTTCTGGAATAATCTAATTAAGATCAATGAATTTTCAAGTGAGATTATTCTAGATGGATAGTGCTTGTCATGTTATTTCTGGTGATATGTGGAACGTCGCATAATTCCTCACGGTTAGAGATTTATGGCCATGTGAATTTGGAGAACCCTCATGAGTTATCTAGAAGCCCCTAGAAGGTCAAAGAAGTTAAATTATCCTAGAATATCCTAGAAGAAGTTGACCAGTCAAAGTGGTTATTCATGGGTTAAGTGGTTGCAACAAGAAAACAATTAAAATAAATTAGTTGCAACTAGAAGTGGAGAGTTTACTATTTGTGGATAAAGTGGTTGTAAGTGGACAAAGTGGTTAGAAGTGGGTCAGCCCCAAAAGAAGGAAGTTGGTTAGATACTAACCCCTAGAGGAAGCTACTTGGAGAAGTATAAATAAGAAAGCAAGGGTCTCTTATGGAATGAATCTTTTGAGCATATTGAAGATCTATTTTTGGTGAAAGGTTCATTGCAGGGACTCATGGACGCATCAGAAGTTCTGTAAATATGAGGTAGCAAGGAAGTTTGACGCATAAAGTTTTGGAAGATCAGAAAACCCTAGTTTTATGAAGCTATATGCGGGCTGCAATGGGCCAGGGCACATACATACACGGGATAAATAAGCACATGTCGCGTATAGTTTGGAAAATCCATGAAATCTTGAGTTGTTGAGAGTGGCAGGTTCTTAGAGTCTGAAGCAAGTTCCAAGGATATCATTCTACAAGTTCATATATGCTACAGAAGTTCTTGTATGGCTATATTTTTTCTTGATGCTTAGATTTACTCATGGTATGGTGAATTCTTGAGGCATTCTTTGTATGGTTTTTATGATGTTTGGATATAGTAGATGGAAGTTGGTTGGTTGAATGATTATGTTCTGATATGGTTGAGGGATATCTATGTTATGTGATGGTGTATGCATGAGGAACATGCATAGGTTGTTGGATGGTGTAGAATTGTTTATGGTTGGGATGGTACAGGTTGGGCAGTGATGGGTTGGTTACAATGATAGGTTACAAGTGGATATGACAGAGGAAGCAAGGGTTTGAAGGGCCAAAAGTTTGAAGCTTCAGAAACCCTAGTTTTCTAAAAGTGTACACAGGTTGATAGTGGAGGAGAACATGTATATATGTGTGTTGTAGTATAGACAAATCACATACATACGTGTGTTGTAGTATAGACAGGTCAAGTACTTGTTGACAAATTATTTATGTCTACAAGTAAGGTCTTGTACTTGGGGATTGGATTCTTCACATCTCATTTGGTGCTAAGATCTACAAGTTGAGTCTTGTATTTAGAGTTGGTACTCTATTGGAGTTGTTGCTCTTTTCAGTTTATGTTGATAAAACCATGATATTGTATTCACATGTAACACATAATAAAAAAGATTACATATATATATGGTTTCCTGTGTGTTCTTTATGGTGATGGTTTATTATCGATGTATGTTGTTGAGATATGTTTACATGCAAACAACTAGTTGTGAATGGAAGTAATGAATAATGATGATTGAAGTGATTGCTAATTAAATTTTTGTAAGAAGTGTAAAAAGAGTCTCACACTGATTCACCCCCCCTCTCAGGGTATAGAGAGTTGGGTCTCGAGCTAGTTTCACTTGAGAATGACTTCTCTTATTGTTAAGGTCCTAACCCGCACATAGGTAGATCAATGTATTCGGATATAATAAAGGTCAATATTAATAAGACCTTTCAATAAAATAGAATAAGGCGGATGTAAGAAGACTTAATATAAGCTTTCGCTTCTAGAATGATCTTCCTCTAAATGCTTCTCTTAATAGACACATTTAGTATAAATAAGGGTCGAGGGTATGAAAACCCTATCTTGGAGATTATTGTAACAGAGCACTGCTTGACTGGAGGTTGCCCCCTCGAAGAGGCCTGTGAACATTGCTTTCTGAATCGAAGTGCTTTTCTATTGCTATTTCGTATATCATTTCTGTGTATTGTGAAGATTATGCTGGATATTTTACTATTATTCTACCATTTCTAGCATTTTATTTCTATTCTACATATTTTATATATCTGGTATCTTGCAAGTGGTATCAGAGCACTTTCCTTGGCAGAAATTGTGGGTATTTTTTTTTTCTTCAGGGTAGAGACGTATTCCTGCGTCTTTAAGCCACAGAGATCTGTCGTTACGCACATAAACCCGCGGTTGAGGGATTCATACACGCAGGAAATACAAGTGGTTCTTAAGCGCACATCTGTTGGCCACCCTTGTAA
>JZKD02S2250585.1:44281-96359 GCA_000966675.3 Picea glauca | reverse complement strand
AGTATAAATAAGGGTCGAGGGTATGAAAACCCTAGCTTGGATATTATTGTAACAGAGCGTTGCTCGACTGGAGGTTGCCCCCTCGAAGAGGCCTGTGAACATTGCTTTCTAAATCGAAGTGCTTTTCTATTTCTATTTCGTATATCATTTCTGTGTATTGTGAAGATTATGCTGGATATTTTACTGTTATTCTTCTATTTCTAGCAAATTATTTATGTTCTGCATATTTTATATATCTGGTATCTTTCACTTACCATCCCAAGAAACCTCCCATAACAAAATAAAAGAGAGATGAGAAAGTAGGAGGTCATTTCAATACATTGCTCAAGGAATCCATCATGTGACAGAGGAATGAGATGATGGACAACTTCGCTCAGATCCTTCGATGATTATCGATGGCAATGACAGAGGCATATTCGACAAGCATCCATTTTGCACGTGTGACACCCTTCATTGTACAAGTCAATTTTTATATCCCCTTATTTGAAGGCTAGATAGATGCAGATGCTCTAGAAAAATGGTTGAATCTGCTAGAAGGTTATTACTCCGTCCAAAAATTTTCCGATGGTGAAAGATCAAATTCGCACTCCTTAAATCCATTCCCCATGTCAGATCTTGGTGGGAGGGATAATGAAATAGGTACACCGTGTATGAATCTACACCATTCAAGAGAGAAACCACTTGGGTGGCCTTTGTAGATTCCCTAAAGGAGGATTTATACCATGTTGGAAACTATCACGACCAGTACATGAGATGGAAGAATTTGCATCATAAAAGAGATCAGATGGTGTTAGAGTAAAATAACATCTTTCATACCTTGCACTCAAAGCTAAGTATCAAAGACTTTGAGTGACACTTGTTTTTGAAGTATCACAGTAATCTGCACAAGTACATCCAAACAGAGATGGATATCTTGGACATATCTTCATTGGCTACTGCTTATCAATATGCAATAAAAATTGAGAAAAAGTTCAAGCACCAGAGTAAGTGGGGCTTTGGGTTTGAAAATACACCACAATATAATCATGGAAAAGGCAACCTTAACTCACAGAACGAAGGACAGAGCAAGGAAGGAAAACCTCAAGAGATTCAGTCCAATATGCGGGCAAAGAATGGTAATGGGGAGTCTAAGAAAGACATCGAAAAGTGGCATGAGTTCCACAACATCCCCTGGCACAACAAGGATGAATGTCGCTCGAAACGATCATTGGTGTCTAAGATCAAAGAAAAAGAATATGAACCTTACTTGGACTCATATTCAAAGAACAATAAAGGGAAAAAAATCATCAATGCAGAACCCACGACTACCATCGCGGCCGCAATAATACAACCAAAAGAACCAGAGGAGCTTGACAAGGGGGAGCACCTCTTCCATTCACAGATGTGGGTATAGGGGACCCCACCACATTTCATTGTTGACAGTGAGAGTTATAAGAACATGATCTCATTCAAGGTTTTTAAGATATTGAAGCTGCCAATGATACCACACCCCCAAACATACACCATTGGATGGTTGATCCAAGGATGAGACATCTGTGTCAGCCAGCAATTCCTCCTATCCTATGGCATCAATACCTTCAAGGATGAGGTAATGTGTGATTTTTCCCCACTTGAATTTTGTGATGTTATTTTAGGACAACCATATATGTGGAAACATCATGCTATCTATGAGCCTTGGCCCCACATTGTCATTATTACTTTGGTAGGTCATCTCTACAGGGTACTAGAGGTAGCTCCAACTACTACCACTTCATTGATCATGGAAAAACAATGTTGCAAAGTAATTTCTTAGACCACAAAGTTTTCCCTCTTCACAAGCCAGTCAGACAGTGAACAGAAGGTCATTGTGACCACTAAATCCTCGGCCCAAGATGTTTCTATCTAGTAGAAGCATGTAAAAAATATTGTAGAGGAGCACGAAGAGAATGAGAGTATTCCATATGTTCAACATATCTCTCTTGGCCACGTCCCTTTTCAGGTGTGCTTGGGGTTCCATCCATTACTCCCCATTGATATAGATCTTCTTGTTGCATATTCAATGATAGATTCCTCTCACACTTAGACCAAGGCAGATCATGCAACCAGATCTGTTGAATGAATCCAACACCTCCAACATGTTCATGACATCCTTCCACACGTAAAGTACAAGTAGGACATCTACTTCAATAAGGAAAGTAGCTCACCAAGGTTTAGATTCAGTAGAAGTGTCCCCATCTCCTAAGGGAACTTGACACAATTGGGACCATTTCTTCCTAAGGGGGGAGGAATAATCCAAGTGGATCTCGGTGGCCATCCACCTTTTCCATTGAATCAACATTTCAAGCCTGTGGTTTTGATAAACCATGATATTCACCCTTTTGATGGGGAATGGAATGTAATTCCATCTTCATTTGTTAATTACAAACATCATGGTATTATGTACATGCCTACAGTATAGTGCTAATGCATCGAATCCCATTATAAATTTGAAGTTAAGAACGCTTGGGCTAGAGTAGTACTGGGATGGGTGACCGCTTGGTAAGTTCTAGTGTTTTACATGCCTATGGAATTTTATAAACTTAGTCTAATTTATCCCACATGTATCATGAGAATTGTACTCCTCTCACTCTCTCATATATAATTGAGGTGAAGGAGGCCCTTTAAGCATGCAATGGAGTTTGATGTAAATATTGTTGTGAATGAAGCGTAGAAAACATCTCTTTCTTTTCAGAGATAAGCTACCCCATTCTGTCATCTTGTGTTCTACAGTGTTTTTCTCTCTTATTCATTAATAGAAATTGGGTTTCACTTTATTTCTATGTTCTCTTCTATATGTGTTTTTGTCTCGTTCTATTCTTAGAATAATCTGAATCAAGATTGGTATGATAAGATCAACCATTTCTTTCTCAATATTGGTTTCAAATGTTTTGAATCTGGTCATAGTTTATATGTACTCCATACCCATGGAAATACCGTAAGTGTTGCTATATATGTTGATGATGTGTTCATAAATGGAAATCACATTGATCTCATTATTAGATTGAAGAAACAACTTGTTGACTCCTTTGATATGACATATATTGGTCTTCTGCATTATTTTATCAGTCTTCAAGTTTTACCTCTCTCTGATGGTTTATTCATTTCTCAATCTAAATATGTAATGGATCTCTTGGCTCATTTCCAAATGGAAAATTATAAGTCGTGTGCTACTCCCTTTCAATCTGGAGTTAAGCTAAGTAAATATTGTCGGTCTCCCAAGGTCAACACCACCCTTTATTGACAACTAGTCAATAGTCTTATTTATATCACTCATAGTTGACCTAACATTTCTTTTGTTGTTAGTATGGTTTCACGATTTATACAGACCCTAGAGAAAGCCATTGGAAAGTGGTAAAAATAATTGTTTGTTACCTCAAGGGTACCTCTCATCTTGGTATCAAATATTTTTGAAGTTCAAATTCATTAGTCAACTTCACCGACTCTAACTAGGAAGAAAATGGTGATGATCATAAGTGCACCTTTGTTTATGTGTTTCTCTTCAACATCAGACCACTAATTTGGTCATGCAATAAACATAAGGTAGTCTCTTTGCCAACTATAGAAGCTAAATATCATGGCATTGTTAATGCAGGTATAAAGGTCTTTTGGATTCACCAACTCTTAAGTGAATTTGGGTTTCCTATCCAAGCCTCAACTACTCTCTAATGTGATAACTATAGTTTGATTCAAGTTATTGAAAATCTTGATTCTCACAGTGCAATGAAGCATGTCGAGCTAAAATATCACTATTTAAGACAGTTAGTTCAAGAGAAATTTGTCAATCTTGTTATCATATTGTTTATATCTTTACCAAACCTTTGTTTGCAGGTAAGTTTTTCAAGCTCTTGTTGAGCATACACTTATACTGAGAGGGGGGGATGAATCGGTATAAGACACTTTTATTTACTCTTTCAAACATCCATCAAACATAATAAAAAAAATCACATATGAGATCTATTAACTATAGAATATGGAATACAACATTTATGTGGAAACCCTTTCGAAAGAAAACCTCAAACTCTCTTTATAATTCTTTGTAGGCACCAACCTACTAGAGACACCAATACCCACTCGTACAAACCCTGGTAGGTACCAACCCATTCTTACAAATCTTCGTGGACACCAATCTATAGGAAACACCAATCCCCTCCACTAAGCATCAATTTACTGTTACAAATATTTTTATGTACCAACCTACTAGAGACACCAATACCCATTGGTTTCAAACCCTGGTAGGCACCAAACTACTCATACATATCTCTGTAGACACCAATATACTAGAGACACCAATCCCCACCGCTAAGTACCAAATTAGCAAGAGACACCAATCTCTTTGTTTGAGTGGCACCAACCTTCAAGATATAACTTCTTCAAAAGATGATAACATTCACATTACCTTCATTGAGTCTTATTTCTACTTCTATCTTTACTAGGTCTAACCAAAATTTGAATTTCCAAATGAACTTTATGGTAACTTTACCAAATCTTGTTGTTTTTTGCCTCTTCCCAAGAACAAACTTTTACAACATGCTAGGTATCCAATTTTACAACTCTGATTTTGAAATTGTTTACCTGAGGTACTTTTGTATGTCTCATCAGATCCCTAAAAATTTCACAGTCTAAAAAGTTCCAGAAAATAAGTTATAGATAAAATGGCAAGATGACCTATTTGAAATTGATTTCGGGACCATTCAGAAACCCAAAATTCCACAGGGTATATATCAAAATGTATAGCAAGAAAAAGTCTAAAATTTTCACAGTCTGAAAAATCCCAAAAAAGAAGTTATAGCGAAAATCCCAAACTGACTTGTTTGAAACGTATTTCAGTACCATTTAGAAACCCTAACTTCCACAGGGGATATCTCATAAAGTTTAGTGAACCAACATCTAAAATTTTGATCAAATATACCCAACAATTATGCTTCTATCTCCTCAAAATTTCACAGTCTGAAATGTCCCCAAAAATAAGTTATCACGAAAATGCCAAGCTGACCTAAAATTGATTTTGCAACTCTCCCCTTTTGGAATGATATTCAATCTTTGCTCATCCACTTCTTCAAATTTTATTACATTTTTCACCCACACACTTTCCCTCAATACTTTCGACACCCATTAATTAAATAAATAATTCAATTTTTCTATTTCACTTTTCCAAATACCATGAGCTTCCAAACCCATGGGTTTGAAACCACCATTTCACTTTTTACTTTTTCACGTGCACCTATTTTTTAATATACTTATAAACATATATATAAATCAATATGGGAAATGTTTTGTGTATTTTTAAAGCCATAATATGACATTAATGATGACATTAATCCTTTGACATCAATGACAATAATTCCACCAATCTCCCCCTTTGTCATTGATGGAAATCATGCAACGAAACACATAGTCCACTAGGCATAGAAATAATTCCCCATCTCTGCAACTCTCCCCCTTTGACATCAATGACAAAGGGATGATCCCTCTGAGCTTGTGATTATTCTTAAGCACTTAGTGAAGAGGTGGATATTATTCCCAATTTCTATCCGATATATTCAAATGTCTCCTTGGGAAGGGGTTTTGTGGAAATATTTGGAATCTATTATTTGGTGACAATATATTCCAACTTGACATTATGTTCTGCTACTTTTTCTCTTAATAAGTGATACTTTATTGGAATATGCTTTTTTTTTTAGTGCATAATAGGATTCTCTGAAATATTTTTTCACTTGTGTTGTCATAAATTATTGATATTGGATGATCACATTCTATCTTAATATATCTCAATGTTTGTTTCATCCAAAGAAATTGTGTGTAACATGATTTTTCTTCTATACACTCGACCTCTACTGTGGATAGGGAAATTGAAGGTTGTTTCTTGCTCAACTAAGACACTAGATTGTTGTCGAGAAAGAATACTCCTCTAATTGTACTTTTCCTATCATCGACACTTTATACCCAATATACATATGTATATGTTGTTAGAGTAAGATATATTTCACCTCTTGAGTACCACAATCCAAAGTCTAAGGTTCCCTTTAGATATTTGAATATTCTTTCCATTGCTTGTACATGAGTTTCTTTTGGTGATCTTGAAATCATGCAACCAATCCTATTACTTGCATAGTGTTTAAACTTGATGTTGTCACATATAGTAGGATGCCAATCATTAACCTATATAATGTTTGATTTTATTCCATAGATTCATCATCTTTGCTCAATTTAAAACTTGTGATCATGGGTGTGTTGACTGGTGCACAATCTTCCATTCGAAATTTGTTTGATTTCATCTTGAGAAAACTCATCTTGGAGGAAAAAAATAACATAGCACATAGCTTTCCCCCTTTAATATGTTCTTAATGAAAAAATTCCTCAAACACGATACAAAAACACTCCTGAAGAAGTATGAACACTGTCACCAACAACATAAGATAATCAGTCTTTGTATCCAACATAAGCAGTAGTACATCTCCTACAACAGTGGAAAATGGTTTAGTCGATCTCAACAAATCCAAGTCCATTGAACAAGAGATAGTTGAGTCAACAAAAAGACATCAATTGAGTTTTCATATCAACAACTTCAAGCACCTCCCCTCTGAGGGATCAATAAGCAGTGGCAATAGTTCTCGCTGAAAATTCCAATTGAGAGACAACCCATTGGAAACTCAATCATCAAATACTCAGTCGAAAATCCAATCGATGTCATGTCGGGTTGATCCTCGATCGAACTATTCCAAGGAAATAATTAGTAAGTAAGAGGAATGTTACACGACTATATAATTTATAATATAGAATGACATGAATTCATCAAACATCTGGTCAAATGATTCCATGACCATCCATCAATCCAACCTTAATCTATCTTGGTAGTCGGCACTAGTCCAAAAAAATTTCTTTCACATCTCTTATGCAAAGATATGAAAGCATGATTATCATTCCTTTGATTTTTATGGTGAGGATGATGATAGGATATAGATTTTTCTGTTGTATGATCAGAGGAAGTAGCATCAGGGTCAGGTTTACTTACATGAGTAGAACAACCCAACATATAGACAACAATGCCATCTGTAATAGCATGCTCAAATTCTAACATGTGAGGAACAAGAAACTCATCAATTTATTCATCCTAATCAACAATAGGTTTCTCTTCTAGTAAACTAGTCTAAACTCCACCTGCAACGAATAAAACTCCCTTGACTGTGGCAAGTCCAAGTGTAGGTAGGGAGGCAACAATAACATCATATCCAAGACTAGTATTAATGGATGGAGAACTTTGACAATTGATGATATTATCGAAGGTTTCAATACTCTTTTCAAAATTCAAGCTTCTATTCAACTTAATAATTGTTTTATCTGATTCTTTTCTTAAGGAAACAATTTAATATTCCAGTTTTTCACAATTTTATTCACTTTCCTTCAGTGGGATTCTCACCACTTATTATATCCTTCTTGCCTCTTCTAATTGAACCTTTAGTTTCATGATAGTATTTTATGTTTATTCAAGGCTTTGTGACATTTTTTTCTTTTGAATCATGATCATCTTCTTCATATTTCTACAACTGCTCCTTTTCGTTTCAAATTATTTTTCCTAAGATTCTTTATTTCGCTTAACACAGGCATGATATATTCTTCAATATCAACTTCCCCATTTGTTTCGTCATTTTCCTGTTCTTTTGAATCCATCATTTATTTCCCTTTGTCTTCATCAATCTTTGTTTCAATTTCCATAGAGAGAGTTTCTTCTCTATCACTATCGAAACTAATTTCACTAGTTTCTTCAGATGAGTCACTAACCCCTTTTGAGTAGAGACTATTCTTCTACTTATAAGAGTTATTCTTATTTTCATGCTTGTCCTATTTGTGGTTCTTTTTTGTTGATGATGTTTTCTCCATTTATTTACATTATGGTCTTCTTCGTCATCATAACTTGCATCCTTTGCATATGGAAACTTAGAAGAAAAATGTCCTACTTTTCCACAATTAAAGAATTTAAAGGAGAGATTACCTTTGTATTTGCCAGATCCCTTTTTTATTTTTCTCCCTAAATGTGATTTCTTTGCTTCAGATTCATTGTCGAAGCTATCACTTGATTCATGCTCTTTGTTCTTTGTCTTCTTTGAGGCTTTGAAATATGTTTCTTTCTTTGATGGCATTTCTTTCTCTGTCCTCATTTCATATGCCATGAGGATCCCATGCAATTCATCCATTGTTAATGAATCAAGATCCTTCACTTCTTCAATGAAAGAAACTTCGGCATCAAATATTAAGGGGAGTAACCTTAACACCTTTTGTAATCATCGATTCTTCAACCTTTTCACCAATTCCTCTGAGGGTGTTGAAACTTTTTTCCACACTAGGAGATAGGCTGCAACATTTTCTTTGTCTTTAATTTTCAAACTCTCAAATTTCTTTCTATGGATTTGGAGATTTTCCTTCTTAACCTTGGAATCGCTTTAGTAGATATTTTGAATCTTATCCCAAATTTCTTTTGTCGATTCACAATGCATCACCTTGAAAAACTAGGATTCTGATAGACCACACAAGAACACATTCATGGATTTGCATTATTTTCACTAGGATTCTTCTGAGTTGCATCTCTTGGTGGATTTTATGGGGTTGTGTAACCAGTCACAACTAATTTCCAAGTATCAAACCCAAGAGCCATTATATATGTTCACATCCTTATTCTCAAGAATGCATAGTTTGTTCCATCAAACAATGGAGCTCTGATTGTGGGGAAACCTTCTTGATCAGGCATGTGTGCTCCCGAGATCTAATTTCTAATGGTTATACTATTTTGCGAAGGAACCTACTCCGATACCAATTGTTGAGCACACACGTATATTGAGAGGGAGGGTTGAATCAATATAAGATAAAAAAAAAATTAACTCTTTCAAACATTCATCAACATTAAGAAAACAATCACATATGAGATCTATTAATCATAGAACATGGAACACAGGATTTGCATGGAAACCCTTTTGGGAGAAAACCACAAAAATTCTCTTTATAATTCTTCGTAGGCACCAACATATTGGAGGCATCAATCCCCACTGGTACAAACCCTGGTAGGCACCGACCTAATCTTACATATCTTTGTAGACACCAATCTACTGGATAATCAATGAAGAAATTGAATTAAATATTAAAGTAAAATTTGAGTTCAATGGTGATTTTATGTGTTCCCCACATTACATATTGCAAGGATCTGATGTAGTAAGATGCTTCATGGATTTCATGTACCCTCTCCCTGAATTTGTTGAAAATTGGGATGATTTGTATGATATCCAAGATTCGTTGATGGAAGAGGAGTTGCACAATCTGATCAATCAGATGGAATACTAAGCTACGAAAGCGTGTGGGCACAACATCTCTATATTTTGTTGGCCAACCGACGAATATAGTTCTTCTTTCTTTATTTTCTAAATTTCCATAGATTCCTCTTTGTACATATAGTGAAAAATTATGATGGCCATGATGTCGTCCATATCTAGAGACTAGCTCTTGATTTGCCTCGTGGGCAGCGAAATGCTCCACCTTGTAGTGTCGTCTCCATAGGTGGCCTTATGCTCTACTGTGTACTTTTGTGTCAAGTTACTCAGTACCTATTCGAGTCCCCACATGTTATGAAGTCTATGGGAAAAAAATCACATTTTCATGCGAGAGAAGGTTCATTTTTCTGATTGGGAAAATAAATTCACCATGGGAGAATAATTATGGTCTTATTTAAATGCCAAATCAATGTGAGGTTCGTGAGTCACAGATGTCGACATTCAATCATTTCCATTGCAGGTAGCGTGTTAGCTGCCAAAGATGGAGGACGGTTTAAAACCGACGAAATTGAGAAAAAATAATGAGCACGTTGAGGACTATATCTCGATGGTAGATTTCCTAGAACCACCAAATATATCATTTGGTCTTACATAAAGTTTTTGTATCAATTGGATTAACTTTGAATAAATAATACCAAAATTTATACTGAAACCAATAAGTTCCCATGACTGATTTCCCTACATTCCCAATGAGAGGAGAACCCTTATTATGTTTATTTAAAGAAAATGGAAAATCAATTCATTTGATCACCTAAAAAGTGTATCAAGTTATGTAACATTTAAGTTGTTAATCTTCCAATGAAGTTCTTAAATTCTTATAGTTGAGGCATTGTGTGAGGTTCCATACAACTTTATTATCAATAAAAAGTTAAATTTTAATAATAATGAATAGGGGTGGTAGGTGTGGGGGATTATCTTTGATTTTGGAGAAAAACAAATTATCTTGTGTATGGAGACTCATACTATCCTCCAATAATTAGGCTGAAGCATTTGCATCATTGCAAGGATTGAGATTGGCACTAGATTGAAATATAGCCTATCTCACAGTTGTAGGTGATTCAAATGAAATCACTTCGTCGATGTATATAAAATATTCATTAACTCATTACAAATTTGTGTCAATATTGCCTTCAATTCCACAAGAGGTCTCAAGGTTTCACAAAATAAAGTTTTTCTAGGTTTTAAGAGAGAACAACACTAGCATTGACTCTCTAGATAATGAAGCTACAATGATAAAAATGGGGGTTCTATGGATTAATGAAACATTAGCCTATCAACCATACCCTAAGATATTTCATCCAAATAATGGAAAGTACGACCAAATTAATGAGCCACATGTCAATCGTGAGCTATCCCTACTAACAAATATTTTCCATAAACATGGTGAGTCCCACACCCCCTTTGCACATGCTCAACCTGGTGAGGACTCGTAATTTTGAATTGATGGTGGGTTTTAACTCTAGTCGAGGTGGGACAATAGTGACTTTCTATGTAGAGAATAGGAGAACTCTTGGGATTCCTCTCTCCTCCATCATTGGCCATCGATATTATGTTATAGTGATCTCTCAGTTTATCATTTATTCTAGGTTGGTGAATATTAAACCTTTAATTACTCTATTTGTGTCCCTTGGCTTCAGGTTTCTTTAGGCTCTGTGATCCAAAATGGATCTGAACCAATGAATGGGTAAGAATTTGTACATGCAAGACAATTCAAAAATTTATGAATGTTGTAATGTCCCTAATCCGAACCCTAGTTGTATTTGCACATATAGGCTAGGGAGTCATTGGCACCAAGGGTAAATGTAAATGCACATATAGGTTGGTGAGTTGTTGGCACCAAATTTTTGTTTTGCGTGCATCTGAGTAGTGTGTGACATTTGTTTGTCAAAGAAAAGAGTGTGCACATTCCATAGTGTTGTGCACACCAGAGTAAGTGCGTGAGGATGACCAAGTCGTATATATATGGATGTATATGCATTTGAGGTCGGAGAGCCTGTGTGCTTATGAGGCTGGTGAGTCAGGATGAAAATAGGTTAGTGCACCTCTCCTTGTAAAATTTAATCACACTCAAGTTAATAATAATAATATCACATTGGTGCACGTAGACATATTAGAAGAAAAGAGACGGAGGGCTAAACTCCACCGAAAAAGGGAAAAGGGAACTTGGAGTTTAAGAGAGGGGCTAAGCCAGGGGGCTTATGTCCAAGGGAATATTTTATTAATATTTCTGAAAAGTGTAATTTATGGATATGTATTTATCCTAAGTTCTTGAGAGATGGGGATGAGTCACCAAATGGATAAAGTTGTTTTTGAAGGTGACACGTGTCTAGTTTAAGGCATGAAATATATAGTGTTGGCCTTAGTGTATTTCGGGGGGAATCACTCTCATTCATTGATCATTGAGATGAAATTTCTTATGGGGAGGAAGTCATGTTTAGTTGTAACTTACTGCCTTGTACATCCCTGTGCTTGGAAAAATATATTGGCGGTAGAAGAGGTAGGTTGTCAGGCCCGTGAGCATTCTCTCTAGGTGAGAGTTGCTGGGAGTTGTTTCTTGGTGTGCTGAGAATTAGTTCCAGTGCTCTGATACTTTTTTATGGTCTCTTGTTGAAGCCATGGAAGGGAAGTGGGGTAGCCGAAGGACTGTTGAGCAGAGAAGGGGAACACTTTCTGGGGTGGGAAGGGCATGTGGGGAATGAGGGGCTTTATACTAGTTGTAGCAATGGGCACCTTGGACTGAGCAATTCCACTGTTTATTAGAACTTAACTTGGCATTAGGAATCTTGTTTCCTCGGTGGAGTTTAAGCCCCAGCTCGAGGGTGACTTGTTGTTGAAAGTTTATGACCAACAAAGTCTATGGTTGGGAAGAACGTCTGAGTTTTGCGCAGTTGGTGACTTTTCATAAAATGTAAGTGTTATTTATGTTCTTATCTCATTTACTATGTGCTTAATTATGTATGTATGATATGGGTTTAATTCTTGTATTATGTTGCATATAAGTACTTTTTGTAACTCTGTATAATTTTGTTCATACATGTAAGTGTGATGTTGATATTTAGTATTGTAAATGCACATGTTGTGTATGCCTTTTATTATTAGTTATTCTTGTTAAGATAACCTTCTTATATTAGTCATGAGCCTCTAAGGCAAGGTTAGACTAGTCATGCATGCAGGGAATTACTCCACACACACAAGGGGAACAAAATTTCACGCGTAAAACCAAAATGGTTGCATGCACAGTAGTGATTACATATTCAGAGTGGATTACACGCACTATAATGTTGTGTGTCAGCATGCTTGTTCACATAGTTACATTGTGTTATTTCCGCTGTTATAAGTTGTGTCAGAAGAAGGAAGTTTGTGTGGTGCGACCAACTTGGGGTTGTGTGCGTTACTTCAAGTATTTATGCGTAGACCAAAGTTAGAGTAGAATTTGCGCACTAGATTTTGAGAGTAGTGTTTCTCAGTAGTAAGCTAGGGACATTACATTTTGGTATCAGAGCATTTTTTTAAGTGTTGGTAATGGAGGACGTTACAAATTAGATTCAGAGTGCCATAAGTTGAGTTTTCTGTGATGTGGCCCAACCTGGGTGGCTGGGGACGTTACAAATTGGTATCAAAGCTATTGGTTCAATACTAGACTTGTATGGGATAGAAATAAACATGATATTGACGTGCGCACTAGGTATTGGGGATGCACAATGTAGAGTTATTGTAGACGAAAAAATATTAGTGCACGGTGCAGGGATGTGATGTGCACAACATATCGATGTGCATGTGTGCACACTAGAATTTGAGATGTTAAAATCATACAAGGACTCATAAGCAAGCATTTTGACAAAATGGTGTAGAGTTTTCATGAAGTTGTTGCATGAATTCATCTAACAAATCTTATTGCCTGGAAATTTTACAGAATTAGTAGTTATTAGAGCATGAAAAAATCAACGTAGAAAATCATATACATGGAAGATGCATAGAGAACTTACAACCATGATGATGAGTTCAAGGATTTGTATGTTGGTATGGGTTTTGATGGTATAGAATCCAATGAAGAGCGCATAAACTTGGTAGAAACCATAAAGGGACTGCAAAAATATGTCCAAAGATATAGAACTAATAATGAGAGGCTTATGAAAACTGAGGTGCAACAAGATGGCTTCAATATCAAGTTGATGAAAAGCTTGGTTAAAATAGAAAAGAAAATGAACAAGAAGACAAATTCAAGCAAGTCAAGGAGTCACAGGTCTCATGGTGAAGAAGAGAAACAAGAAGTGTTGATATGAAACATCACCACTCACGAAACCATTAGTTTAGGAAAGCGTGTAGTATCTCACATCCATCTCCTTTTAGAAATCTTAAGAGGAGGACTGAGGTGGACAAGCTATAGGGAGAAATGAATATGATCAAGCCTCCTACCTTTGATGGTGAGCACACGAAGGATGAAGATGTAGAGACCTAGTTGTTGGGTATGAGCAAGTACTTTTAGATGCATAATTACTTTATGAAGGTAGAAGGGAGAATTTTCATCAATCAGTTAAAAGGAAAAGCATCAATGTGGTGGGATCAGTTTGTGCAAGTGCAACACATTGATGAAAATAAGGTTACTTGGAGGGAGTTTAAGAGATATTTTGAAAAGAAATACTTAACCAAGAGATATTATGACAAGAAAATGAAGGAGTTCTTTGAACTCAATATTGGGAGTATGATAATAGATGAGTATGAAAGAATATTCTTAGAGCTGTTGAAATATGTCACAATCATCAAGGATGAGAAAGCTAAAATTCAGAAGTACCTGAGTGGGATTCCCTCATTTATCACTGACAAGATACAATATGATGACCTTAATACATTGGAGGAAACCATAAGATGCACTAAATGTCTTTATGATCATCAAAATGGATTTCCAAAAGGCTTGGTAAGACAAGATGAAAAGAAAGGTAGAACAAAGGAAGAAGGGGAATAAGCCACCATTTTTCATAAATACTACGCAAGAAAAGTCCACTCCTAAGGAGACTAGAATCACTGAGATAGTGGGGAAAAGACTAAGGAAACAACCTATTCAATGTTGGGGTTGTGGAAAAGATCATATGTATAGAGATTTCCCTCAAAGATGTGAAAAACAAGGACTGCATACAATGTACAATAAGCTACGATGGTTGAAGACATGGGAAGAAATGTACCAAGGATCTACGCATGATTGAAGTGGAAGGTAAGATTAATGACCAACCCATTGTTATTTTAATTTATTCAAGATATAGTCATAGTTATCTAGATCCTAAGATGGTGGAAAGATTCTAATTTCCAAGAAGAAAGCTTGGAAAACCTTGGTTGGTGCAGTTAGCTATAGGAGCTAAAAGGAAAATTAATGAGACAATTAAGGCATGTCCAATGGAAATGAATGGACTGTGCACAAAATATGATTTGAATATCATACCTTTAGGCTTATATTATTTCTTCATTGTTATGAATTGGTTGGACTAGAATCAAGTCTTTCTAGAGTATTACAATAAGGAATTTACTTACTTCGAAAATTAATAACAGTTCAAGGTATTCCAAGAGTTGTAACTATCAAAGAAGTTTCATCCTTGCAATTAAAGAAAATCTACAGGAAAGGATGTCAAGTATTTGCAACACACATCGAGGAGGCACCTAAGGATAAAGTGTCAAATTTTAAAGACTGTGCGGTACTGAAATAATTTGAAGATTTCTTTAAAGAGATATCGGGACTGCCACCAAAAAGAGATATTGAATTCTCTATAAATTTGATGTCGGGAGTAGCCCCCATATCCAAGAATCCTTATAGGATGAGTACACTATAGTTGAAGGAATTTCATATGAAAATTGAAGAGATTTTCAAGAAGAGGTATATACACCCAAGTGTGTCACCTTGGGGTGCCCCATTACTGTTCGTGAAGAAGAAGGATGGTACACTGAGACTTTGCTTCGACTTCAGGAAGTTGAACAAAGTAACAATGAAGAACAAGTATCATTTTCCAAGGATAGATGACCTATTTGATCAGTTGTGGGGCACACAAATATTTTCAAAGATTGATCTCAGATCTGGATATCATCATGTGAGAAGTAAAGAAGAAGACATCAACAAGAATACCTTCAGAACGAGGTATGAGTATTATGAGTTCACAGTGGCTCCATTTGGGTTGTCAAATCCACCAGTTGTATTCATGTGCTTGATGAATGTAGTCTTCATAAATTACTTAGATAAGTTTTTCGTTGTATTTATGGATGCCATAATTATTTACTCAAAGTCGAAAGAAGATCACAAGCAACACTTGAGGATGGTGGTACAAGTGTTGAGGGAGCATTAGTTGTATGAAAAGTTGAGTTTACCAACGACATATTCATTGTTTGGGTCATATCATTTCCAAGGAAGGAATAGTTGTGGATCCATAAAAGATAAGTGCCATTGAAGAATGACCAACACTAAGAAATGTTGCAGAGATGAGGTTTTTAATGGGACTTGCAGTTTATTATAGAAGATTTATTGAAGGATTCTCAAAAATTTCTCACCCAATTACATCCTTGCAAAATAAAGGTGTGTGATTTGAGTGGAATTCTGATTGTGAAAGAAGTTCCCAACACCTGAAGAGCTTGTTGACCAGTGCACCAATACTAAGCATTGTTGATCCAGATGAAGACTTCATTGTATGTATCGATTCCTGCAAAGAAGGTCTTGGGGGAGTCCTTAGTCACAATGGGCAGGTGATATGTTACGAATCGAGAAATCTTAAAGAGCATGAAAGACTCTATGCTACTCATGACTTAGAAATGGTAGCCATAGTGCATTCCTTGAAGATGTGGAGGCACTATCTCATGGGTAAAATATTTGAGTTGAGAACAGACCATAGTGATCTAAAATATATGTTTGGACAACCAAGTTTAAATTCTAGACAAAGCAGGTGATTAGAATTTCTCAATGAGTATGACTTTGACAAAAAGCATATCAGAGGAAAAGAGAACAAGGTGGCCGATGTACTTAGCAGGAGGGTGCATGAAATGCATTCTATTGCCATTAACATGTACAAATCATATTTGAGTGACAGAATTTTAGAGGTTTCCAAATCATATCAGCATTATGTGGACATAAAGGAGAATTTACAACAAGGTATGTCACAACAAAAATTAGAAGGTTATGAGTTAAAAGAGGATGCAATCCTCATGTATAGGTGCAGAGTTTATGTGCCAAATGTTTAGGAATTGAAAAATATGTTATTGTCCTAGATGCATAAAGTTCCTTATGCATGACATACAGGCTACCAAAATACAATAGCACAGTAGAAAAGAAATACTATTGTCCAGGCATGAAAAAGGAGGTTGTTGATTTTATTACTAGATTCCTGGAATGTCAAAAGGTCAAGGTTGAGCACAAACATCTAGCAGGTTTGCTACATATTTTGCTCATTCCTAAGTGGAAGTGAGAAGTTGTAACCATGTATTTCATTACTAAGTTGCCTAGGACTGCTAAGCAACATGATTCTATTATGGTAGTAGTGGAACAGATTACTAAAGTTGCCCATTTTATTCCAGTGAAGTCGATGCACAAGGAAGCGAACATTGCTGAAATATTCATGTGAGAAATTGCGAAGCTTCATGGAGTACCTAAGACAATTGTGTCTGACAGAGATCCCAAGTTCACATCAAACTTTTGGAAAGGGTTATTCAAAGGATTTGGGACAAATCTAAACTTTAGCAAAACATATCACCCTGAGTCAGATGGACAAACAGAGAGGGTAAATCAGGTGATAGAAGATATGCTCAAGATGTATGTGATGGATAAACCATCAAAATGGGAATAATACCTTCACTTGGTAGATTTTTCTTACAATAATGGGTATCAAGCATATTTAAAGATGAACCCATTTGAACCACTTTATGGTAGAAAGTGCAACACACCAGTGATTTTGGACAACCCAACAGAACGCATAGTGGTTGGGCCATGTTATCCCCAACTTCTAGGGATAACTAAGGAGATGATGTCTCGAGGCCCTCATGTTGTAGACATAAAGTATCGAGAGAAAAATTGACCAACAGTGTCCACTTGCATAGACAGAGACCCACCTCACCACCACAGCTCCGGGTTCATCATGATGGTATCCACCAGATCAGCTAGCCTCCAGAAGACATTGGGTATTTCTCCATGAGGTAAAAGTCAAGTATTATGGTGAGTGTCATTTCAATATTTGAGGCATTTGAGTTTGTTGCATCTATTATTGGTTTTGATTATGTAATGTTTTCTTGGACATTATGCTCTTTGCTCTGTTTCACTTTGGTGGTTGACATTGCGCCCTAGTAAGTGGGCCACCCTTAGGGATAGGTTTTATATTGGGAGGTCCTATTGATGATTCATCGCGCCATTCTCGAACACACTTGTCACTTTCCACACTTCATCCCCTCATCTCCTTATCTTTTTAGATTTTCAGGTGTACTGAACCAAGAAGGGGTTGTCCCTCATTTCATAGGAAGAAGGGGTTCAAGGCCCATAGGCTTGTAGCTGACAAAAGATAAAATAAAATCATTAACCTTCTAGATACTCACCTAGGGATCCCAAGGACAATGAAATGTATCTCATGAGAAACTGATGGGACCCATAAAAGAATGACTAATAAATAAATGCCAACCAAGGTGGAACATGTTTGGGCACTATTTTTATTTCTTAGGTAGAAGCCCCACACATGTTTTCAACTTGGGGAAGCATGATGTGGCCAGGGTAGAGTCAAGGTGGGAAATTTTTTTAATTCTTAGGTAGAAGCCCCACCTTGGCTTCAACCTGGAAACATCCTAAAAGAATAAAAGGCAATAAATGGGCTTGGAAAAAGGTTGCATTGAAAAAGAAGGTGCAACATACCCTCTACAAAGGCACCCATAAATGAGACACTACTATCCCTTGTATGTCATGAACCTTATGCCAAAAAGTATTCCCCTCATCCATGACACCTCATCCACATGACTTAGAAGTAGTTCCCCTTGAAAAACACCCCTAAACTTGAGGTACGATTCACCCAATAGGTCGTTTTGTCAACCCTCCCAAACCTAAACTTGGAAAATTGAATAAGGTCTTTGAGCATTGGTTTATTTTGATGAGGTGGTTTGAATGTACTTGTTTAGATGGATATTTTATTGATTTGATTTAATCTTCATGATTCATTTGACTTGAGATCCTTGTAGGGCGTATCCATTTGTCTTTGCAGGACCAAGCTAGTGGACAGATTTGGAAGAACAAGCCTATCTTGGGCTTCCATGGGGATTGAAGCCCACGGGTCGGATGATAAGGGCCCACATGCTAGATGATGAATATATGCATTTGGAGGCATAGAAGACATCATGGAGGACCTCACCTAGCCCCTACCACCCAAACGACTTACCTAAGGAGGCCAAAACATCACCTTTGAGGGCTTGACATCATATTAGGGCTAGGGTTTGGTGTTGTTGAGGACACTTGTCATGTTTTGGAGGAAAGAACCCTTGGATCATGGAAGAAAGGTGTTGATTGAATACCATTGGAATTTGGAGGCCTAACATTCACTTCTCCAACTCAACGATTTTACCAAAAGTGCCAAACGTTTCCCAAAAAGAGGGTGACGTCATGTTTTAGGGTTTCTTCTATGTGCAAAAGTATGGATTAAAAAGTATTATTTTGTGTAAAGGGGAAAGATAAGGGTTGTTGACCCCTTATGTTTTGTTTTACCCTAAATTTTTGGACAAACTATGTTTATAACATTTTGTATAAATAGAGATCATTTGTATCTCATTTGAATCATAGCTCTCCCATTGTGAGAAGACTAGTTGGCTGAAATTTGTGCCCTCTTGGACATTTTTGGTATCTCTCTCTTGTGAAAATACTCTTTGGTGTTATCTCTTGGTGTTTGGATAAGGCTAGGTGGTGTACACCTCTTGGAGGCTTCTTTACTTTCTCTTGAACGGTAAATTCTTGGTGAACTAGGGTTTGATCTCTCTCTTTCTTGGAATTGGTAAGGAAAAATATGAATTTGTTGATTATTTCTTTCTTGTTCTTGGTTATTGTTGGTTGAAACCCTAGGAGGAGTATGTTTCATACACCCTCCATTAAGATTCATCTCATTTGTTAAGTTTATAAGTCATTCTTGGACAACATTCGCTAGGAGAAATACAAGTGTGTGTATCCTCCTAGATTTACCCTTGTTTGATTGGAATACCCTAGGGAGTAAGAGGATTTACACCCCTAGGGATCTTGTTGATCTAACTTGTGTTTTAAATACTCCATTCACCCTATTATAAAAGCACTAATATTATTTTTGCATTGGAGAAGTAAAATTGTTTGTATTGGTAAACGTGTTTTGGTGAGATATCAATCTTATTTAATTTGGATTCTTTTGTGGATGCCTTGAGGTTTCCAAATCCTCTAGGGAATATTGGTTCTCTTAGTATTCTTGGAGCTGTTATAAATTTCAATCTACGGCCATTAGGGCTGCAGAAACCCTAATACTAATCTCTTAATAACTCCCATTTCAACCGTTAGAATTTGCTAAAAGTTTGCCATAATAATCTACTAATTTCAATGCATCTTTTGGGTGGACTCTTTGTAATTTTTAGTGGTTGAATTTTCTGCTGTAAGAACTTGTTTTCTACAGCCATAAGGCTGATAATTATCTCTGCAGTACACTTTTATAACGGCCTTACTTTCATGCTAAAGTCTTGCCCTTTCAATCTTGAGTTAAACTAGTCATTGCTAGCTTGCCTCTTGCTAATCTTAACTAGACTTTTAGAAACTTTATTTGTGGCTATTATTACTCTTTTTTGTTGATATATGTTATTGTTTATTGCTTCCATTAAGAAAAATAAGATTAAATTTATTGTCCAACATATTATTGGGCGTGTATCTTCATTTTCCTTGTGTCTCGAGCACCTACAATCACTTCTTGGTAGGTCTTCTAAACTGTGGCACATATTCTACCATCTACGAGACTCTTTTCAATCCCTTATTACTTTCCATCATTGACCTATAGGGGGAATCTTCATCACATCTTCATATTCCATCTCATTTCCACTAGGGTCATCGACATTTCTCCCTTGAGGTGATTGTTTCATCTCTAAAGTGACTGGAATATCTATCTAAGGTGACAGTGGGTAGATGTTCTCTTAGTTTTCGCCATATTGTGGTTTGGGATGAGATTTTTCCAACCTACAACTTGTGCGATAATAGGCCATATCTACTCTAAGAAATGGAAGAGCAGATGGTAAATATAAGGGAAAATTAAAAGGCTTCCCAAGATAGGCAAAAAAGTTGCTCAGATAAAAGTCAAACCCACAAAGAGTTCAAAGTAGGTGACTATGTGTTTTTGAAAGTAAAAGCCAGGCACAGTTCCCTAAAGTTGGGAAATTGTTCTAAGTTGGCACCATGCTACTCTGAGCCATTTGAAATCCTATAAAGGATTGGTCCTGTCGCATATATGTTGGAATTTCCTATATCCTTTTGTATTCATAATGTTTTCTATGTATCATTTCTTAAAAAGTGTGTGCTTGATGATAATTATATTATTGATTGGAATGTGATTCAAGTAGAGCTAGAAGGCGATTTTTGAGTGTGACCAGTTTGCATATTTGATTGGAAAATCAAAAAGATTTGGAATCAAGTCATGGAGATAGCAAAGGTCCAATGGACCTGGTATGTTCATGAGGATGCAACTTGGGAGTGCAAGGATGCTACGCAGGCAAAATATCCTCATCTTTTTGAAATTTTTTGAAGTTTTGTATGTACATGTGTATATAATGCACTGAGGACAATGCATAAATAAGGGGGAGTGGAATGTAATGTACCTACTCCGAACCACATTTGTATTTTCACATATAGGCTAGTGAGCCATTGGCACCAAGGGTAAATGTAAATGTACATATAGGCTTATGAGCCGTTGGCACCAAATTGTGGTTTTGTGTGCATCTGAGTAGTGCGTGAGGTTTTTTTGTCAAAGAAAAGAGTGTGCACATTAGATAGTGTTGTACGCACTGGAGTAAGTGTGTGAGGATGACCAAGTCACACATATATGGATGTATATGTATTTGAGGCCGAAGATCCTGTGTGGTTATGACGCTGGTGAGTAGGGATGCAAATAGGCCAGTGCGCCTATCCTTGTAAAATGTAATCACACTCAAGTGAATAATAATAATATCACATTGTTGCACACAAATAGATCAGATGAAAAGAGACGGGGGGATAAACTCCACCAAAAAAATGGAAAATGGGACTCGAAGTTTAAGAGAGGGGCTAAGCCAGGGAGCTTAAGTCCAAGGGAATATTTTATTAATATTTCTGAAAAGTGTAATTTATGGATATGTATTTATCCTAAGTTCCCTAGAGATGGGGATGAGTCACCAAGTGGATAATTTTTTTTCTGAAGGTGACAAGTGTCTAGTTTAAGGCATGCAATACATATTGTTGGCCTTAGTGTAGTTCGGGGGGAATCACTCTCATTCTGTGATCATTAAGATGAACTTTCTTCTGGGGAGGAAGTTGCGTTTAGTTGTAACTTACTACCTTGTATATCCCTGTGCTTGGGCAAATTCGTTGGTGGTAGAAGAGGCGGGTTGTGAGGCCAATGACCATTCTCTCCAAGTGAGAGTTGTTGGGAATTGTTCCCTAGTGCGATGGGAATTAGTTGCTGTTGTTGAAATGTCCAATTGGTGTGAACTTGAATGATTATGTCTTGTGACAATTAATCATTGCACCCTTTCATTCATTTTAATAATAATAACTTCTATTATTATTATTATTTAATAGTTTGTTAAAGACTTCAAATCCTTTGTAAATTATTTCAGCATTTTAACCATTCTTTTCAAATGACCGTGGGCTAATTACTACGGACTTATTCTCCATTTGCGCCTCCTTCATTATTATTCATATAATATCATGACAGGGATAATTCATCATCATATATATGTTGATAAACCTTTAAGATTCGATCACAGTTATGGATTGACTTCGTCATTTCGATCCCACACTTTTGTTGCATCCTCAGTTCTCAATAGATCTAAATCAAGTTATTACTTCACTATCTAGTGCATTTTCCTATACCTAGAATTGACAGGTGCTTAGCTTGTGACTACCCTTTGTTTTTCATATCACCAAACTGATGTGACCAATAGCTAGATACATAAGGTGCAAGGTTTGTTATGTTTTATCCCATAGGGACTTCATTTCACCAAGTGACCATATACCGTGACTAGGTGTTAACCCAATTGGCCCTTTAGCTCATCGCCACTTTTCATATGAACTTGACCTGTGAATGAGGGTGGTGTCTAAGGGATAACCCAAGCAAGTACTTAATTTCTTATCAACGGTCACATTTTAATTGCACGTTGAGATGGACGATTGTCATTACATCGAGACTTCATCCTTCGGGACTTCTAACCTCTTCAATCATTCAACCTTCCGGAGTAATTACCTACCGAATAAGTCATAAGGATATGGTGATAGCTTGTTGTTAGCAGTTGATATACCTTACGTTATCCTTCCACTGTACTTGATCCAACGACTAAGAAATATTCATGAGGATCTTAGATCAATGATCAATGTTGAATTTCGCCTTTGGTAATTTCTCCTTTACAAGATTTCAATCTTCCAGAATTTGAACCTCCTGAAGTGGTTTCTTCTCACAATGGTTGATCTGACGGTTACCATGATTCTTGGAACCATAGCAATGGTCTAGCTTCAATCCTTACTTATCCTTTTACTGCTTAATCGAATGGCTATGACTTAATCCAAGGTTGATATGGATGGCCACTATTTACTTCGAGACTTCGGGACTCCATGGCTTCAGAGATCCAAGTAATTGCTACTTCAATTTCCTCCAGAGTTGGTCAGCATCAAAGTGGTCAACATGGGAGTGCTTACGTATATTTCCACTATGTTTTGATCCAACAGTCATGTGATAATCCATAGGATCTTAGATCAACGATCAGTGTTAGTTTGTGACTTTGCACTTCAACGCTTCAGGCAGTTGTTGGCGGTAGACGTTGGTTTCCCCCGAAGGACATACTCCTAGAGTGACATAACTTGTTGACTTCATTGTTGATGTGGCATTGGTTGAGTGGATTCCTTTTGTCACCTATATTTGTGACTTACATAACCTAAAGTTCCATCTGGACCTAGACACTTGCAACCATTTGATTGCGCCATGTGCCCTTGTTGAAGTGGTCTTGCTGACATGGGTCTTCTGATGTGTTGACGGTTGTAGGTTCATATGAATCCTTGATTCAATGACTGTGATTAGTTCTTAGATCAAAGGTCCAGATTCATTTCATCCATTTGTGACTTTGGGGCTCTGGGCTACTCGAATTGTGAGAGGGTCAATCTCTCCGAAGTGCATTTCGTTGAAGTTGACTATTGTTACGCAACCCTAATCTGACGGTTCTAGTATTATTGCTCCATATCTACGGATGTCATTACTTCAAGGATTCATCCTTCAGGTAATCTTACCCATTCTGGAAACTTTTCCATTTGAGTGGTCAACGTCGGTGTTTGACCATCTTCTTATACTGTCCTTCCACTAGACTCGATCGGATGGTCGAGAATTCATCTGAATTCCCTCCTTGATCTTAATGGTTGGGAAACCTTCTGAAGCTCTTGCTTCAGATCTATTGGTTGATATTGAATTGTTCCAAACTATGAATTCCCCTTGATCTGACGGTCTAGGTTTGTCTTGAAAAATACATCTGTGGGAAGAATTCTTCCTCGATTCTTTTGGAGTTTTACCGTGGGGATTTCAATCTCGATCGTGTTTCTACAATGCACTTTCCATTCTGAGATTTTGATTAATTATTTGTGCATTTTATGCACTGATCTTCAGTCGCTACCCCTGTACATGGATTTTCTTCTTGCTACCTCTTCTGAGCTTTAGAATCATAGGATCATTGTTGATCCTATTGTGATTAACAGTGATCATGAATTACTTCTGCCACTAGGTGATCTTATTTTTCCTTTGATTACTATACATGTTTGACTCGTGCTGCCATCAATGACAACACACTACCAATATTGTCAATGATCTCCCCCTTTTTCATTGAGGGCAACATAACTGTAAAACAAAAATGAGTTCATAGCTTTTCTCCCCATATCACTGATATTATTTTCTATCTGATAGAAAATTTGTTTTCTATTTAACTTTGTTTTACTGCTTCTCTCCCCCTTTGACATCAATGACAAAGAGTGAGGCTCTGACTATTTTTCTACCTATGTGAATTTACTAACTGCTTATCTCAATTCATTGGGATATTTGTGTTTAAATAAGTATTCTTATTGATACTAACTTGTAGTGATACCAATTTGTAGTGATCAAGTCTTTTAAACCTAATCTAATTACTTCCTTATTTGATAACCAAAATACTCCCCTGAGTTTTTATTGTCTTTCCTTTGTCAAATAGGACAAGGGTATGAATCTTACTGATCTTCTTGATCTTCTTCTTATTCTTCTTTGATATTTCACAGGAATGTCAATTGAGGATTGATACCAATTGATTTAATACCAATTTTGTTATCAATTGATCTTTACTAATATCAATTTATCTTTGTTGATTGATACCCCTTGAACTTCTTTGCTACTTTTTATCTTCTCCCCTTTTTACAAAAATGACAAAAAAAAAAAAATCTTGTTCCCTCTGAGGTTATACTCCCCCTAAGGAGATGTTCTCCTTTGTCCATTTTCTCCTTCTTGTATTCTACAACTCTCCCTATCAGTGATTTTTCTTTCTTTGGCTAAAGGATTATGACATCATCAGGATTGTGTCATATTCTTCTATAGGGACTTCCCTTTCTTGAGCTTGATCTATTTTATATTGAATTTCACATTCCTTTTTAGGACCTTCACCCATCTTTTTCTTGTTATTAATTTCTAAATTTTCAGGTACAAGATCATCTTTCTTGCTTTCTCCTTCAGATTCTTTTCCATATCTTTCTATGAGATATTCTACTTTTTGGACCTTTTATTTCTAATTGTGTTTTTGGAGATTTGTCATCTCCTTTCTTCTTCCAAATTTTATTAGGTTTTCTCCCTGACTTGAATGACTTATTTAAGGATTGACTTTTTGAACTCCTGCAACTTTGGGATTTGTGCCCAAACCTATCACAGTTGTAACATCTCATTGTATGACAAAATTTTGTTGTGTGCCCAACAAAATTGCATCTCCAACACCTAATTGAGTTTTTGGATGTTCATGTATATCCTTTCTCTAGTTTCTTGCAGTCCATTGCTTTATGGCCAAAGTTATGACAGGAAAAACAATAACCATTGAAGGTGATTCCATTCTTGAATTTATTTTGACTTGATAGATATGTATTTTGATTTTCTTCTTCCTTTTTACTTCTATAGATTCCTTATTTAACAAAGTTCATGACTTTCATTTGCTTTGTAATTGCACCTTTTCCTTTGGAGAAGGATGATCCTTTCTCATGTTTTTAAATGTTGCTCCATTTGTCATTGTCTTCCTTTTTATTGTATCCAAGACCAGATTTTTCATCAACCGATCTTTGATTGTTCCAAATCTTATCTAGGATAGTTGAGCTATTCTGGAATTTGATAGATTTATTCATCTTTTCATCCATCTTTTTGAGATTGACTATTTCCAATTTCAACATGTGACATGTCTCTTCCTTTTTGGTCAATTGAATCTTCAGGGCTTCTTCCACTTCCTTAGCATG
Source organism: Picea glauca (assembly GCA_000966675.3). Taxonomy (NCBI): domain Eukaryota; kingdom Viridiplantae; phylum Streptophyta; class Pinopsida; order Pinales; family Pinaceae; genus Picea; species Picea glauca. Next base: position 70,340 of record JZKD02S2250585.1, on the reverse strand, counting down.
TTCAATTTGTGTCTTTAGATTGATGACTATTTCTTTCATCTCATCCAAGACTTCTTTACATTTAATAGTTTCATTGTGTGTCTTCAATTCTTCCATATCTTTTGTTAGATCAAAAAATTTAATTTTCAATATTTTGATTTTTTCCTGGTATTCTAGCTGAATCCTTTTGAGGTTGATGGCTTCTAATTCAAATATTTGGCATGATTCTTCCTTTTTAGTTATTTGGATCTTCTGGGCTTTTCCCTTTTTCTTAGATTCTTCAATTTGAGTCATTAGATCTGCATTAGTAATTTCATTTATCTTTTTGAAGTTGATGATTTCCAATTCCAACATGTGGTAAGAATTTTCTTTCCTAGTTAACTAGATCTTCAGGACTTCTTCGCTTTATTTAGTTTCCTCAAGTTGAGTTCTTAGAATGTTAACCAATTCTTCTAATTCTTTTAGTACATACTTTCTTTTATTGTCATGTGTATTTAATTCTTCCATCTCTTTTGTTAGATTAGAAACTTTAGTTTTCAAGCTTTTGATCTCTTCTTCTTTGTTTTCTAACTGAATCCTTTGCTCATGCTCTTCATGGTTAGATTGATCTAATTGTTGTAGTAGCAACGTATCTTTTTGTTGAAGTTTGTCCAACTCTTCTAAAGTGCACATAGTTGTGTACTCAAGATTATCAAGAACTTCCAAGGAATTTTAATATGTACATAATTTCTTGGTTCCATACGAATCTCTTTTATTGCAACTGTAACATTAGTCTTAAGATTATGCAATTTTTCTTTAGTGACTACTGAGGTATGCCTCAATTCCTTGATGAGGTTGTCTTCTTCATTGTTAACTGAATATTGAATTAAGTCCTTCATTTCATTCTGATTAGAAATCTCTTTCTCGGTATTATGTTCTTCTATCTGATTAGAATTCTCCTTTTCTTTATCTTGTTCCTTATCTTCATAAGAATTCTCTTCTTCTGAGGTTTGTTCTTTATTTTGATAGGAATCCTCTTTATTTGAGCCTTGTTTCTTACTTTGATAGGATTTCTCTTATTCTTGTGCTTCATTATGATAATAATTTTCTAGTTGGAGCCATAAGTCTTTAGCAGATTTGTAGTGCCTCATCTTTTCTTTGACTTGGTCTGACAATCCATCCTGGATTGCTTCTAAGACTACTGAATTTATTCTCCTTGCTTCCTTTGCAGTTTTGGTTTTACTCTTTGAAGTAGTTAAGTGTCAGGGCTTACTTACTACAGAGTCCCAAACTCCAGATTCTTTTGACTTCAGATATCTTTTCATATTTTCCCTCCATAATAAATAATTTGTTCCATCAAATAAGGGAGCTTCATTTATGGAGATAGAAATTTGTCCACCCATTTCTTTAGAACAGTCCAGTGTTTAAACTATGTTGAAGGCACCCGCTCTTATACCAATTATTGAAATGTACACTTGACACTGAGTGGGGGTGGGGGTGGTTAATTAGTGTCCCAAAACTTTAGATAATTTTCCACTTTTCATAAATTAATTGAACAACATATATTTATTTCAATTTCTCAACCAATATATAAAAGAATAAATATTTTATTTATTTATTTAACTTGAATGAATACATAAGATCAATCTTCATATTCAAACAATTATGAGAGACCCAACTCTTTGTTACAAGACCCATCTTGTAGTTCTTAGATCCAACTGCGAAATGACGAATCCAACCCTCATAACAAGTCCCATGTTGTTGATCTCAGATCCAACTGAGATATTAGGAATCCAATCCTCATAAAAGACCCAGCTTGTAAGCATGCACCAACCTAATAGAATGATCCTTCATTCAATCCATTATATATAAAAATATATACTTCACAAATTCAACTACATCTTTGTTCACCATATTTCTTTGTTTATATAATCTTCCAATTGGTGTGAACTTGAATGATTGTGTCTTTTAACAATGAATCATTGCACCCTTTCATTCATTTTAATAATAATAACTTCTATTATTATTATTTAATAGTTTGCTAAAGACTTCAAATCCTTTGTAAATTGTTTCAACATTTTAACCCATCACTAGTTATTGTAAACATGCGCTTCCTTCAAACCATTTTTTTCAAATGACCATGGGCTCATTACTACAGACTTATTCTCCAATTTCTCTTCCTTCATTATTATTCATATAATATCATGAAAGGGATAATTCGTCATCATATATATGTTGATCAACCTTTAAAATTCTATCACAGTCATGGATCGACTTCGTTATTTTGATCCCACACTTTCATTGCATCCTCAGTTCTCAATAGATATGAATCAAGTTATTACTCCACTATCTGGTGCATTTTCCTGTACCTGGAATTGACAAGTGCTTATCTTGTGAATCCCCTTTGTTTTTCATATGACCAAACTGATGTGATCAACAGCTAGATACATAAGGTGTAGGGTTTGTTATGTTTTATCTCGTAGGGACTTCATTTCACCAAGTGACCATATACCTGACCAAGTGTTAACCCAATTGTCCCTTTAGCTCATCACCACTTTTCATATGACCTTGACCTGTGACTGACGGTGGTGTCTAAGTGTTAAACCAAATGAGTAATTAATTTCTTATTGAAGGACACATTTTAATTGCACGTTGAGATCGAAGACTGTTATTACTTCGGGACTTCGTCCTTCAAGACTTACAACCTATGCAATCATTCAACCTTCTGGAGTACTTACCTACCGAATAAGTCATAAGGCTATAGTGACAACTTGTTGTCAATTCTTGGTATACCTTACGCTATCCTTCCATTGTACTCGATCCAACAACCGAGAAATATTCCCGAGGATCGTAGATCAACGATCAGTGTTGACTTCATCCTTCGAGTGATTTCGCCTTTACAATCTTTCAATCTTCCAGAGTTTGAACCTCTCAAAGTGGTTTCTTCTCACAATGGTTGATTCGATGATTACCATGATTCTTGGAACCAGATCAACAGTCTAGCTTCAATCCTTACTTATCCTTTTACTGTTTAATCCAGTGGCTATGAATTAATCCAAGGTTGATATGGATGACCACTATTTACTTCAGGACTTCGGGACTTTGGGGCTTCCGAGGTCCAGGTAATTGCTACTTCAATTTCCTCCATAGTTGGTCAGCTCCGAAGTGGTCAACATGGGATTGCTTACGTATCTTTCCACTATGTTTTGATCCAACGTTCATGTGAGAATCCGGAGGATCTTATATCAACAACCATTGTTAGTTCGTGGCTTCGTGCTTCGACGCTTTGGGTAGTTGGTGGTGGTAGACGTTGGTTTCCCCCGAAGGACATACTCCCAGAGTAACGTGACTTGTTTACGTCACTGTTGATGTGGCATTGGATGAGTGGTTTCCACGTGTCACCTAGATTCGTGACTTACATAACCTAAAGTGCCACCTGGACCTAGACACTTGTCGCCATCTGATTGTGCCACGTGTCCTTGCTGACATGGATCTCTTGATGTGTTGATGATCGTAGTTTCATATGAATCCTTGATCCAACGACTATGATTAGTTCTTAGATCAATGGTCCAGATTCATTTCGGCCATTGGTGACTCTTGGGCTTCGGGCTAGTCGAACACTAAGAGGTTCAATCCCTCTGGAGTGCATTTCATTGAAGTTGATTGATGTTACGCAACCTTGATATGACGGTTCTAGTATTGTTACTCCATATCTACGATTGTCGTTACTTCAGGGCTTCGAACTTCGGGTAATCTTACCCGTTCTGGACTCTTTTCTGCTAGAGTGATCAACATCAGAGTTTGATTGTCTTCTTATACTGTCCTTCCACTAGAATCGATCAAATGTTTGAGAATTCATTCGAATTCCCTCTTTGATCTCAATGGTTGGGAAACCTTCCAAAGCTCCTGCTTTAGATCTATTGGTTGAGATCTAATTCTTCCAACCTCTGACTTCCCCTCGATCTGACGGTCCAGGTTTGTCCCAAAAACTACATATGTGGACAGGATTCTTCCTCAATTCTTTTGGATTTTTACTATTGGGATTTCAATCTCATTCGCATTTTTTCAATGTTCTTTCCCTTATGAGATTTTGATTAATTATTTATGCATTTTATGCACTGATCTTCAGTCGCTAACCCTCTTGAGCTCTTAATTCCTTGTGATTCGTTATTTCTTTCGTACATGGATTTTTTGCTTGCTACCTCTCTTGAGATTTAGAATCATAGGATCATTGTTGATCCTATCGTGATCAACAATGATCATGAATTGCTTCTGCCACTAGGTGATCTTATTTTTCCTTTGATTATTGTACTTTTTTTACTCATGTTGCCATCATTGACAAAACACTACCAATATTGTCAACAACAGTGCTATGAGACTTCCTTTCTGACATGTTGTTGAAGCCCTTGAAGGTAAGTGGGCCAACCGAAGGATTTTTTAGTAGAGAAGAGGCACACTTCTTGGGGTGGGACAAGCATGTGGGGAATGGGGGGTTGTAGACTAGTTGCAACAGTGAGAATCTTGGACTAAGCAATTCCACTATTTATGAGACCTTAGCTTGTCATTAAGAATCATTTTTCCCTAGTGGAGTTTAAGACCCAGCTCAAGGGTGACCTATTGCTAAAAGTATATGAGCAACAAAGTCTATGGCTCAGAGGAAAGTCTAAGTTCTACGTGTAGTTGGCGACTTTTCATAAAAGATAAGCGTTATTTATGTTCTTGTCTCATTTATTGTGTGCTTAATTATCTATGTCTGATATGGGTTTAATTCTTGTATGATGTTGCATATAAGTAATTGTTGTAAATTTGTATAATGTTGTTCATACATATAAGTGCGATGTTGATATTCAGTATTGTAAACGTACATGTTGTGTATGACCATTATTATTAGTTATTCTTGTTAATATAACCTTCTTATATTAGTCATGAGCCTCTAAGGCGAGGTTAGACTAGCCGTGCACATAGGGAATTACTCTGCACACACAAGGGGAACATAATCTGCACGTAAAGCCAAAATGGTTGCATGTGTAGTAGTGATTACGTGTTTAGAGTGGATTACGCGCACAATAATGTTGTGTGTTAGCATGCTTGTGTGCATAGTTACATTGTGTTACTTTCTTTGTTATAAGTTATGTCAAAAGAAGGAAGTTTGTGTGGTGCGGCCAACTTGTGGTCGTGAACGCTACTTCAAGTATTTCTATGTAGACCAAAGTTAGAGTAGAATCTGTGTACTAGATTTTGGGAGTAGTGCTACTCAGTAGTAAGATGGGGATGTTACATTTTGGTATCGAAGAATTTTTGTAAGTGTTGGTAATGAAGGACGTTATAGATTAGTTTCAAAGCACCAAAAGTTGAGTTTTGTGTGGTGTGGCCCACCTTGGTGGCTGGGGATGTTACAAAATTTTTCTAAACTATGTAAAATACAAGTAAATGTAAATTTGAGTCAGAAAAAATGAATGTGAGAGGAGAAAAAGAAAATTAAATGAAAGGAAAAAAATAAAATAGGAGAGAAGGAAAAGGAATGGGAAATGAAGGGTTATGGTTGTTGGCCTTCCCCCTACCCACTATCTAGCTCTATTTCTTCCTTCACTCTCATTCTCAAGGCTTATTTTGGATAAGAGAGGAAGAGGCAGAGACAACCATGAAAACTTTGTACTAGAGATTGTTGATTGTTGATTTGGGTTTCTAGCATAAAATCACCGTGTTCATTTTGTGTATGGGTTTCTCGGTAGTTATGGAATAATTCATGTGTGTGAAATTATTCTTTTGGTTTTGTTAATTGTTTACCATGGTGATTGCATCGTTGGTTTTGTTGAATTATGTGTGGGTTATTGATGTTCCTAGCCATGGTCAATGTGCTCCCTATGATTGAATTTGTGGCTGGAATGAGGAATCCTATATGGTTTTTTTTAGTAACACTTAGAGATTATTTCCCATTAATTTTCTACGAAATCCAACAGCTTTGAACTACTCATTGTCCATTCACTCTAACTTTTGAGATCAATGGTTGATAATAATTTATCATTGCAATTTTTAATCCAAGTTTCTATTTTTAGAATTCATTTTTCTTTGCTCAAGTCGTTGGGAAAAATGATAGGCATTTTTTCTCTCTCACCCATAGACCATACACACTCCCTCTAGGCGAATTCTTCTTTGTTGAATTGAATTCCAATATTACATGGTCAATTCCATCTCTCTAAATTGATTTTTACCCTTCCCTGGGAATTATTCCTCACCCACGAACCGTATGCTACTGTATGGAGGTTGTACAAATTGTACAGTGCAAGGTTGTTTCTCACTCATTAAGTCGACTCCCCTTTTGTTGGGCGTTTAATTTACCTGTTGGTCGATTTTCCCATTTACCTGGGCATCTTCATAAATTGGTCGAAACATTATATTGTTGGTTTAATTCCTCTTGTACCTAGTCACTTTCTCTCTGTTGTACTTGCTAGAGTTTCTTGTGCCATGGAGAGGAGTGTATGGATTCCCAAGCTCATATACAATGCTCCATTGCCAGATATCAATGGATAAGTTATCAACTATGTTTCTTGGCCTCTAGCAATGCGTTTTAGGTTTACAAAGATGGTAGTTTAATAGCATCAACAAATAATATATCCCTTCACCATTTGACAATGCGCATAGACCCTTGGAAGCATCATATTAAGCCTTGGGGCACCTGGAGCTTCAAGTAGCTTGTTTAAATTTTTATCTTGAGCTTGGAAACCATTGGAGGATCCATATTTGCCAATAGTTTGTTGCTTAAACTTTCATTCTCCATTACTCGTAGGCTTCCGGAGTGCATCTGACTTACTTTGATTAAGAGAGGCTGGATGTTGTATTTGTGAGGTTAATGTAGTGGGATGCCTATATTACAGAGTTGGTATTACTTATAATCATGTTTTTCTTTGAAGGATAATCAACCATAATTTATTCAAGCCTCTATAGTTTCTCTGTGAGAGAGTAATTATGGTCAAACACTTCCTCTTTTAATTTGATACTGCACTCCTAACCAATAAATTATGCACTTTGGTAATGAAGACAGTCTCAACTCAACTATGTAGTGGCTCTAAAGACTCAACAATAGGATACTAATGTGTTTTCATAGGCTATACTTACTCATTTAAAAACTAACAATGAAGGAATTAAGGAGCCAACCTGTTAATTCAAAATACAGACCTTAGTTGCACTCAGAATTGGACTAAGAACCTTAGCTAGAACTCTGAAGACCCCATTATCATTCTGGACAGTAGGATACATTTTATAATCACATTGTCCATTGGTTATTTTTTGTAGGTTACATAGAGGAAGGAGCCAACCAATTAATCCTAATAGAGGTTGCATAGAGAACAGACCTTACATCTAACCTGAGAAGAAGAAGATCGAGATCCTTGTATAGGAAGGGAATAGAGGCATAACAACCTTTATGAAGACAAAGCACTCTATACAAGCTAAAGAACAGAGCTCAAAAGAGACTTTTGCAAAGGATCTGTGTTAGTGAAGCGAGTGAGATATAAGTCCCTTATTTATGGATTAGGTGTTTAGTGTTCTGTCTTTATGGTTTGGAGGTATTCTAGGCTTAGGTGATTTATCCTATTGGAACACATAATTTTTGTGTGAATTTCATATTCTTGATGCTATGCATTTGTGGGTTGAGCAATGTGGTTCCTGGTTTTGCAATTATGTATATTTCTCCAATTTGATAGAGGATACTACTCTATGTTCACCATTGCACCTCTATTTAATTAGTTGGATCCAATTATTTATTTTCCTTAGTCACCCTGGTATTAAACCAACAAATATGGATTACAAAGAACAACAAGAAATGAGGAGAGCCTTGAGGACCCACGAGAAAATGATTCAAAGTAATAAATCTTCTATTTTCACTATTACAAAGAAAGTGCATGAAAATGAACAATGGGTAGTCTCTCAAATTGCCTCCATCATGGGTACTTTGGTTCAATTAAAGCAACAAATTGCAGATCTTGAAGCAGAATGTGTTGTGCTAAGAAATATGGTTGTTCATTTGAGTAAAGATGTTTATGTAGGGGCTTCCAACCAGAGAGTGTCAATCAATTCTAGATAGGGATAATTAAAAGAGGAAGACACAATGCACCGACTCTTTGAAGCCATCAACTACCATATTTCTTGATTATAGTATGTTTTTAAAAGTCATTTGCATAATAGGTAGCTTTTATAGAATCTATAGTAACAATAAATATTGAGAAAAAATTATTGTAGATATTTGTAAACTTTGTATTTTAGTTTAGAATTGTTCTACTTATTTAAATTTTGAAAACATATAATTGGATGTATTAGTGTTGTTTAGCTCGACCATAACCTTTTTCATCCTTAATATGATTTCCCTAGTCTCAATTAAAATAATACTACTAATAATAATGAATAAACTTTTAAATATTATTTTACTTTCTTCTTTGTCTATTTAAGTTACATGGTGCATTAAAAAAACTTTAAAATATTTTTAAGACAATATGGTTATGTGGTTAGTATACATGTGAACCCAACCTAAAAACATAATTTGTTTTATTTACTGAGTTCAAAGTCAATAGTGATATGCATATTTTTCATTTTTTTATTCCATATGTTATTATAATTTGAATTTTCAACTCTTTGTGTTTTTAGATTAATTTTGTTTATCATCTTGTTTATTTCTTTTAAAGAAAAAATCATATATTTGATATTTTAAGGAGATATCAAAATATGAATAACTAAAATATGAATAATTAAGTGCTATCACTATATATGAGAAGATTAGGTTTTTTTTTATTCTCAAAACATAAATATACTTCTAAACATAGACTTCTAAAACTATCTATATTTTACATATATTCAAAAGAAGCATAACCACAATGTATAAAAAAGATGACAAGAATAAACTTGAATCCTATCAAATTAAGATCACAAAACATTATTTAACACTAGAAATTCCCTTACCTTACAAGCCTCTAATATTGTAGTGTGACTTCTTCCAATGAAGTCCTTCCTTCCATAGCTACAATGTATAAAAAAGATGACAAAAATAAGCTTGAATCCTATCAAATTAAGATCACAAAACATTAATTTTTTAACAATACAAGAAATTCCCCTACCCTACAATCCTATAATATTGTAGTGTAACTTCTTCCAATGAAGTCCTTCCTTCCATTGATTGTGTTATGATCAACATGCCTTCTTGAAATGGGAAAGCTTTCTTGGATATCTTTTTTTCCAAAGAAAAAATCATGATTTATATTCTGATAGTTTGAATTGAAATTACTATTTTGATGTGCATTCTGCACTTGCATATTAGAAGAAGTATGATTCTATCCCTTTCTTCAAAAAGAAACCAGACCCAAAAATTGCATTTCTTTTGTGTGGTGACATCTTCCCATAAAGATTGCCTAGTTACCATCCGCTATATTGTTGAAAAACTCATGAATAAGCACTTTAGAATGCTCTACATATTATGCATATAGAAGTAAAAAAAAGTATGCATAACATCCTAAACTAGATTGAAAAGGAAACAAAAGTGTAAGGTTTCTTCATAAGATGAATGTAGAGGTGGTAGTTACGCCTTCTCTAACCTCCTCTATAAACATATAGCCTTATTATAGTTGTATGACTTCTTTTGACAAAGCATTTGCCTCTTCATTCATCTCCCTCTAGATGTGGGTGAAAGAAATTACTTCAAAAAAAAATTCCACCAATTTCAATTGGTCACTAATGGGCCTAAGAAAGATATTTGTTAATTGAATGAGTCTTTTCATCTAGTTTATAAGTAAATTGGAATCTCCAAAGATCTAATTTTATTAACATTCTTGTTCCTAACACATTTTAGAAGGCATCTAAGAGCCATAACATCAACATGATTATTTGTTCCAGTTCAACTTTGAATTTCACAAAGTGATAATCATAAAAGTATAGAATTCTCCCAACACCACTATGATTTGTAGAGCCTTCACTAACTCCATAAAAAAATCCCCCCTTGAGACTTGTCAATTTCTAGGTTCATTATCTACCTTGGTTCTTTTGGGATGACATTCCTACTACTCACTACAAAAGTTGATCCCACTTGTGACGATACTTGAAAAGGCAGAATATGATTTTCCTAAAAAATTTGGGAATCTTTGGCTAACTAGATTCCCCAAATTATGAAACACAAGACCATGAATCACAAATGATTGAAAAAACTATTTTTCTATTTCTAAGGGTAATCCAGATTAATACAATGATAGAAAGGGATCCACCAAAATAAAAGAACGAACTGAATAATAAACTTGTTTCCTTAGTAATTTTTCACGAGATCTTCCCTCTTTTCCTTCGATCACATCTGAGAATGATTTAGAAGGCCTATCATGAATATCTCTCATTGGTTGTCCATAGTTGACATTAAAATACTTTAATTGTTTTTTATTATACCACCTTTTCATGGAAGCGTCCACAAAGTCACCCATCCATACATTTTTAAATCCAATTACCTGTTTTGTTTCTGTCCATATGGCACTGTATAAGCAAGAAAACTATTGTTTCTTCATCCCCTCTACACAACATGAATATCCCTAGACCATGTATTTTTCTTCTTTGAATGGCTTCCCAAGTCAAAGATTTATTCTTTAGGGCCAGCCACATGAATATTTTGGTCTTCTTAGGAGGTTTTAACTTCCATATATTTTCCACCACCACTCGACTTCTTGCTCTTATGAAGAAAACATTGCTTTCTAACCCAACCATGCTATATATTCTCTCAATGTAGCTTCCTTGTATAGCTTATATACAATCTCATTCAACTCTCTAAACACATGTTGAAAGGAAACCATTTCAAATTGAAATGGTGGTTTGTCAAGTCAGTGAAAGTGGAGCAATGTTAATACTTTCATCAAGGTTCAAGTTTCTCCAATGACACACTTTTTCCTATGCTCGTGTTAGTTGTACACTATTACTTGCAATAACAATTGGTGTTAAGTGTAAGTCTTAGGCACCTTTAGCGGAATAGATACCCCTTATTCATGACATCTTAGCCACATGATTGCAATTGTATTGATATTGGTTGCACTCACTGTTAAGTGGAATTCGGTATGGTAACCACAACATGATAAATGGAAACCAATACAAAAAAGTTGGCTTATGTCAAAATAAACATAATGTTGTATAAAAATGGCTTGCTAAATTGGTGAAAGTAGAACAATTTCATTTCCTCACCTGGATTCAATTATTATTTGTTACACTTTGAGCTTGTGCTTTTGTGTGTGCCAATACCTACAATTATGGTCGAGGTTAAGTGCAATTCCTATACGAATTTGACAAAATGAATACCCCTTACTTGCTGCCTCTTAATTGGAGGTGGACTTTCATAGTTCGTGAGATGAAATAAACACCCCATGCCTGTTTCTTCTTGGTTAAAGGACGACTTTCGAAGCTCATGAGATGTGTTTGCTTCATTTAATATCTCAAATTTAACGATGACTTTTAAATGTGAAAAGTGCTTATAATTTGATTCTAGATATTATTGTAAATTCAACGGGTGGTTTTTGGAAGCATGTGGTTTGCAATATATTTCTCATGGGCCTTCGTGAGAGAAAAGTTAATCTTTTAGTATTATAACATGATTAATATGTTTTCTATAGTGAATGGGGTCGTGATATGTTTTCTATAGTGAATGCGTCGTGATTCAATAGTAAAGTAAGGGGCATTTTATATCTATTGTAAATGTTCAAATTCCTATATAATTTTACCCTTCATGGGTTATTCAATTCATGTCAATAGATAATCTCGCATACATAAAAAGGGCATGCATTACTTACATATGGGAACAAATGCAAGTTTAAAGTAAATTTAGTAGAATTTAAAGATATGGTTAAAAAAAACCATCATTAAAACAAGAAAACAAGAAGTGCATGACAACATAGTTCCTAACACACAACTTTAACAAGTTTACGAAGTCTTAAGCTTTTCAAATTGCTTGATAGAATTCTGATTAGTGTTTTATATTTTGGAATTAAGAATGATGATTTTAATGAAGTGACAAAGAAAATCAATAAAATAAAAATAAACACAACGATAAGAATAAGAATATCAACATCAATGTTGTTATTGTGGTTGCATTCCAAATATGTTAGAAGGTGTTATAATAAACAGTGAGTTGATATTATGGTTTCTCTACAAGTTTACATTGAGAATACTTACTGTCAAATAAATAAGGAATTGCAATACGCTAGAACTTATAACTTTTTAACAAGTCTTACATTTTTCCAGTGCCGTAGTTTTGGTACATTTTGTCAAAGGTATTCAATTAGTTTGTGTGGTGAGTTGCAGATGGATGTTTTTCCTAAAGAGGTACATGAAAACACTTAAGAGGTTTGTAAGGCAATGAACATGTATGTCGAGGTGTATGGTTGAAGGGCACATTGTTAACGAATCTCTATTTTTTATGTTCAGGTTCCTGAAACAAATGCATGTAGATGCTCCAATCATGTAGGATGGTAATAACGACAAAGAACTATTGGAAGGGGACAAACTCCAGAAAAATGGGGAAATGAGGGTTATTATGTTGGACAACTGAGAGGGGGAGTGGGGGGTGAATCAGTTGTTACTGTTCTTAAACAATTATCCCAATTTTAAACTCTTTACAGAACACTCAATGATGATCACAATAATGCAGGGAAGTAAGCAATAGAATATTCAACATCAATCACACACATGAAATATACAGAGACAGATATTTCCTGAGGAAACCCATAAAGGGAAAAACCTCTTCTTCTTGATATGATAAGTAGTCTTTATTTTCTGTACATTATCATTCTTATGAGCACCAACTCCTTTTGAGGCTACCACCTCTGTTTTACAAGAAACAACTTACTGAGAGTATCAACTCTTTGGTTTCTCTAGCACCCACTAGAAGGAAGCACCAACTCCCTGAGTGTTCCAGCGCCAACTGGATGGAAGCACCAACTTCCAGTCACATAGGCACCAACCTGTATAATAGAGAACAATAGTTCTCCCTTGCACCACCCTACCACCTTGGTTTTTCTGGCTGCAACCAGATGGAAGCTACAACTCCTTGTGTTCAAGCACCCACTTGAAACTCTGAGGACAAGAGTCCTCCCTACCACCCGGATTATAAAAAATTCATTACAGAAACTTATTGCAGTGATACAGTGTTTGTCAATGGCTTACCAGTCTCATCACTATTCTGCTACACTGCTATGCTCTGCCTACATCAATGTCTTCATGCTCGCATCTTCTTGAGATTTATATTCTTCTGCTATGTCTCTGCATGTGCATCTCGGCTTTTTGTTCCTCTCTTAGATATGCATTTATGTTCTATGTCTTTCTTCTGTGCTTTATGCTCTGTACAACATTTCCATTCTATGCGCTACGCCTCTTCTGTGTGCTTCATCTATTGGGCCTTGCATGCCTCTACTCGCATGAATAACTCTCAACAAAAGAAACCATCTTTTCTCTGTTCTGTGTATATTTATCATGCTAAGTCCTCTGCCAGAGCATACATCTAACTCTTCATCCTCTCTTGGTGATTATGTTGAGTTTGTTCTTCATCAGTGGTCGTTATCTTGAGATTCTTTGGCTTCTCTAGCAGTTACAGTCTTCGACGCTTTTCCATCTGTCAATCGTCTCTATGATGAGTCTTCATTCCACTGGAAGTTACCTTGAGACTCTTCAGCTCCTTTAGCAATCACCCTGCAGCTCCTCGAGTTCTCTGGTAGATACAATCACCCAATTTTGGCAATTACTAAGAAAAACCTCCACGCGCTCATCCATTTGGCGCCCTTTCCCTTCCTGAGAAAAACTTCACAGTGGGCGCTATCTTTTCTTGCTAAGACCCTTCCTTTCACGTGACCATCGATGGTGACCACTCGTCAACCAGGATGACCCTTCACATTTCGAGTGTTCTGATGCGAGTCACTTCGATTTTCCCAACTCACGAAAATCCGAAATGGAGCCTAGCGTTGCTAGCTCCTTCCCCAATCTTCCGCTAATGTGACCTTGGTTGTGACCACAAGCCTAACTTCTGAGCGCTTAGCGATATCGTTCTAGCGAGTGCTAGCTCCTTCTTTCTATATGACCTTGGGCGATGCTCTCATATGACCATGCAATTGAGGGCGCGGCCAAAGGTGGTTTGAGGGAAACCTCATTTTCGCCCTGGAATTCACTACAAAGATCCATGTGTCCTTTCTCCAAAACCGTGGTTTAGCCTTTCGGGCTTTGGCCTTTGGGAGTCTCGATTCTCAAACTTCTCTTGCTCCTAGAACATTTCACCCAGAGTCCATGATCTAACGATGCGTGGTCTTCTCGAATCAACAGTCACAATCCCTTCAGGTATTCGGGGTTCGGAAATCTCAACTTTCCAACCTTGCAACCTTCCTTTGCTTTTCCTGTAGCTGAAAATCCACTAACGTGTTTCCCTTTCGAATCAACGGTTAGGATCCTTTTGCATCTCTAGACTTCTGGATTCTCAAGTCTCAAATGGAAATCCTTGAAGTGAGATTTCTCTGGAATCTCATATCAGCTGACACGTACTTCCCTTGACGATCAACGGTCAAGATTTGTCTTCAGCGAATTTCACGTTCTCCCCATCCACAAACTTCCGAAGTTTTGGATATCACACCATCTGTCCTCCTAGATGATGGACGACCCCAAACCCCTTTGGGACTTCAGAACTTTGGGCATGTGTTGGTGGTAAATCTCCCAAAGTAAAACTCTCAGAGTGACGTCACTTGATGACGTGTCATGAGCCTAGTAGTCGCCATGTGTCACTCGGATTTGTGATTTGCACGTACCTTAAATGTCGAATCAACTTGACACTTTCCTTTGTCTGATTATGCCACGTGTCATTGCTAACATGGATCCTCATTTACTTCGGGACTTTGGCCTTCGGGACTTCAGGTATTTCAACTTTTCAAGTCACCAATTCTTCTAAAGTGAGAATCCTCGAGCAGTAATCTCCTTGCAACTTTATACCCGAAACGAATGTTGTTCATTTGATCAAGATCTCAGATCAATGGCTTGATATGTCTGTGATGCAGCTCTTCTATATTATGCTTTCCTTCCACTTGAAAATGATCCAATGGATGACGGGAATTCGGGTAATCAAATTCTCAACCCTTTAGCCTCGCTTATCCTATCCTTCAACTTTAAAATGATTCGACGACTGATGGGAATTTGGGTTTGATCCGACGGCTAATGGGTATTCGGATGATCGAGATCTCAGATCTCATTCCTTGCTTATCTTTTCCTTCCACTAATTCAATCCGATGGTTTTCAGGTATTCCTCCTGAGCTTAGCCTCCTTGCAAATCCACTGGATCTAACGGTTGTTGGTCCTTTGCACTCAGATTCAATGGATGGGATATGTTCCTCTCTTGCGCACTCGTTCCTCCTGTCTGGAATCTTATCTAATGGTCCAGATTCTTCACATTGTTCAATCCAACGGCCATTGTCGCTCCTCCTCTTGAGCTTATGCTTCCTCCCGACTTGGAAGAATTTCTAAGTTTCAAAGGCCTCAACCTTTGATCCTTCTGTGAGTCCTTATGATTTTGGGACTTGTGTGCATTTCTAAAAATGCTATCTCTCCTAAGATTTGGCAATGAAGTTAACCTCGGTCCTGGCGCACACTTGCGCTCTGCGTACAAATCTGTGCTCTTCCTCCCGAGCTTTGATTCCTTCTACAAACTCACGGGTTCTAAGGAATCCTGCGCATGTTCCTTAATGGACTTCATGATAACCTTTGGCTATCTGGAAACTCCAATTCTGTGCCCTGTGATTGTCCTCCTGAGCTGGTAGACAACAATTTCTCATGGTCTCATCATTCTTGATGCTATCATTTTCGCTTTCCTGTTTTTCATCATTGCTGCCAATATGCCAACATCGTTGTTGTTCTTTCCTGTAAACATGTCATCGTCGTTGTTGTTCTTTCCATCAATGACAAGAACACTTTGCTTGTAAACATGCCAACAATCTCCCCCTTTGGCATTGATGGCAACCCTAAAGAACTTCACTTTTCTACTTAGACCTCCAACTGTAGCATCCAGACCACACATTTTCTCCCCCTTTGACATCAATGTCAAAGAAAACATGATCCCCCTGAGTTGTTGCAATACTTTTCAGAGGTATCAGATATTCAACCAACACAAACTCCCCCTAACAGGATGGAATCTCTTATTTGAGTCCTGCAGAGTATTTGTATCTAACTCAGAGTCTTCTCCTTCTGATTCTTGGACCTATTCATCTTCAGCTTCAGTTGTGTCCTCTGTAGTAGACTCAATATTGCTCACCTCTCTTACTGGGACTCCTTCATCAACCTTTTCTTGTCATAACTGAATGAATCCCCCTCTCACTCTTCTGTCTCTGCTTCTGACTGTTCTCCCCCTTTGTTAAAAGGTTAGCTCTTTCTGAAAAGGTTTCTCCTCTTGTTATCTCTTCAAGATGTCATGTATATCATTTTGTACATCAGAATGTTGTTGTTGCAAATGTCGATGTCCTATTGGAAGACTGTGCAATTGTAGGTCAGATTTTTCAAACAACCCTTGGATCTGCCCATTGATTCTCATCGATATCTAACCAAATGTATCCATCTTTATACAATATGCTTATTTACTGTACATTTCTCTAAAGTCATATGAGAAAGTTTATACTATGCTTGTCACATGACTGCAATTATTTTTGCAACAATTAACTTCACTCATGTTCACTTGTTTAGTATTTGCTATCCACATCTATGAGTGTCCAGGTTTCTTGAACTTTGTTCTCTGATCTTTTATTACTGCAACTTCATTTTTCTTCTATGATGCCTACAATCCAAGGCTTTTATGACCATATTCATCATAAGCAAAAAAAATAACCGTTACAAACACTCTCATACGTCCTTTGATTCATCCATGAAGGTGTCTCTCTTCTAAACTTACTTTGAGGTGTATGAGTAGCTTTTGGGTGTCTTCCTTGATATGATCTCCTAAATATTGTAGTATGTCTTTCATTGTTTGAACATGAAGAACCTTATTCATACCTGCTTTCCCTTTTTACAAATGAAGGATCTGTGTCAAACTTGTCTTCACCCTTTACAAATGAAGGACTTGCATCAGGTTTCTTAGGAGTATTGGTTTCTTCCTTGTTGTATCTAAGACCGGATTTGTCATTTGTTGATCTCTAACTATCCAAGATCTCATCTAGGGTCATGGAGTTGTTCAAGAAATTTATTTGGGTGTTTGACTTCTCAACCTTCTTTCTAAGATTCACATCTCCTGCTTCTAGCGTATGACATGATTCTTCTTATAATTCTTCCATGGGATAAATTCTAACAAAACATTCTTTTATTATATCTGAGTCTTCTTCTTTACTTGCAGGGGAGGATTCAATATCAACATCATTATATGTCCTTATGCCTTTAGCCACCACTTGTCCTGAGTTTACAGACTTTATCTTACAAGCTTTGGAAGTGAACAACACTTCACATTCTCTATCACATATTTGACTTACACTGAGCAAATTATGTTTCAGCCCATCTACAAGGAGAACATCTTGGGATTTTCCTTTTCCATTACTCAAAATCACCATCCCTTTACCCTTGATTTTTCCTGGTTCATCATTTCCAAAGGTCACATTTCATGTTTTTCTTTTACTTATAGACAACAACTTATCCTTGTCTCCAGTCATGTGCTTGGAACATCCATTGTCTATATACCAGGGGTCTTTTTGTTTTTGAGCTGAAAGTACTAGACCACATTTTTTACTATCTTTCTTTTCCATGTGCTGGCATTTCTAGCTAAGGGTTTTATCCTTGGATCTACCTTGTAATTCTTTAGATGGCAATTTGAATCTTTGTGGCCGAAGTTATGGCAATTATAACATTCGGGCTCATTGTTCAATAGGTCAAAGTGATTGGTGCTATGTAGTCTACTCATTGGATGCTTAGTTCTATGTTGCAAAGATTTTTTATTTCTTGACCTCCTCAGTTACATGCCTCTAAACTTAATTTGACAACTTGCAATCTTATGACCAAAATTAGAGTAGTAAAAGCAGTAACCATGGAAGAAATTTTGGTACTTGAAGGATGGCCTTCTTCTTGGCATTTGATGCTCCATATTCTAATATCTTTGTTTTTTATCAGGGATCATCTTGTCTTTATTAGCTTTTGGTGACAAAGTACTCACATGGTCTGATTGTCTACTGACTTGGAACTTGATCATCTTTACTGGCTCTTTGCTTTCTGGTTGTTTTTTGTTTGTTGTTTGAACCACTTACATAACCTAAACCAGTCTTCAACAAGGGAGATATTTTTTTGCTCAGAATGCCATTTAGTTTTGTTGAGGCTTTAATGCTTGGAAGATTTTGGACATACAATTCTTTAAACTTCTCCATCTCTTTTCTGGTTTTTACTACCTCTTCTTCCAAGAATTCACATCTTGCCTTCTTCTCTTATAACTGTTGTTTCAGAATGCCCTCTATTTCATTTGCCTCTCTTAATTCCACTTTTAGCAGGGCAAAGTCTTGATCAGGTTTTTCACTGTCTTTCTCGAACTGTATCAACAATTTTTTTTTTTTTCTTCTTAGATCCGAATCTAGCAATTTCTTCTAGGGCACTTATCAATTCTCCTTCCAAGTCAACCACAACTTCCTCATCATTAACATCACTTCCTGTGCTTTTATTATCATAATCATCTTTGGCCATTAGCATAAATTCATTAACCTTATCTTCAATAGAAGAGGCATTGTTTTCATTATCTAAGGGATCATCATCATTGTTTACACAAAGGCTTTTCTTCTTAAAATTATTCTCTTTAGAGACCTTCTTGTGTTTGTTCTTCTCTTCATCATCATATGTCTGATCCTTTATTTTGTGAGGACACTTAGATGCAAAATGACCTATATTACCACAGTTGAAACATTTGAAGGGTAGTTTGCCTTGGTACTTGCCTGATACTTTCTTTAGTCTTCTCACAAATTTTGCTTCAATTTCATCAAGCTCAGAATCCTCATTCTTATCTTCTTTAAATGATGCTTCTCTAGATGTGGGTTTATCTTTAAGTATCCTCATTTCATATGTAATCAATGTTCCTAGAAGTTGATCAAAAGGAAAAGATTTTAGATCATTAAGTTCTTCTATATCAGAGACCTTTGGGTTGAACCTATCTGGCAGAGATCTCGAAATTTTCTAAACTAAACAAGCTTGCTCAATTTTTTCACCAAGTCCTTTCATTGCATTTACCAATTCTTCAACTCTTAGAAAGTACTTCCCAACAGTTTCATCCTATTTCATATTTAGTTGTTCAAATTGTACTCTGTAGATTTGAAGCTTGGCTTCCTTTACCTTCTCATTACCTTCATAATTTATAATGAGTTTGTCCCACATTTGTTTGGCAGATTCTAAGTGCATAACTTTTAAAAATTATGCTTCTGCAAGCCCACTCATAATAACATTCATAGCCTTAGCGTTGAATCTTAATTCTTTCTTGTCATCCTTATAATCTAGTACAACTGGCTTTACATAACCAGTCTCTACCACATCCCAGACATTTGCACCCAAAGCCATTATGTAGGTTCTCATCCTAAATTTCCAGAAGGGAAAGTTTATTGCATTGAACAGGGGGGCCTTATTGGTTGAAGTTCCTTCATGGCTAGTCATGTTTAACCTCTAGGATCTACCCTTAGATAAAAGGAACCTGGCTCTGATACCAATTGGTGGACAACTAAGAACACTCAATGATGATCACAATAATGCAGGGAAGTAAGAAATAGAATATTCAACATCAATCACACACATGAAATATACAGAGACAGATATTTCTTGAGGAAACCCATAAAGGGAAAAACATCTTCTTCTCGATATGATAAGTAGTCTTTATTTTCTGTACATTATCATTCTTATGAGCACCAATTCCTTTTGAGGCTACCACCTCTGTTTTACAAGCAACAACTTGTTGATAGCACCAACTCTTTGATTTCTATAGTACCCACTAGAAGGAAGAACCAACTCCCTGAGTGTTCCAGAACCAACTGGATGGAAGCACCAACTTCCAGTCACACATGCACCAATCTGTATAACAGAGAACAATAGTTCTCCCTTGCACCACCCTACCACCCTGGTTTTTCTGGCTACAACAAAATGGAAGCTACAACTCCCTATGTTCAAGCACCCACTTGAAACTCTGAGGACAACAGTCCTCCCTAGCACCTCCCTACCACCCTGATTATAAAAACTTTGTTACGGAAACTTATTACAGTGATACAGTGTTTGTCAATGGCTTACCAGTCTCATCAATGTTTTACTACACTGCTTTTCTCTGCCCGCATCAGTGTCTTCATGCTCGCATCATATTGAGATTTATGTTCTTCTTCTATGTCTCTACATGCACACCTCGACTTTCTCTTCCTCTCTCAAATATGCATTTTTTTTATGTGTCTTTCTTCTGCACTTTATGCTCTGTGCAACATTTACATTCTATGCGCTATGCCTCTTCTATGCGCTTCATCTACTGCGCCTTGCATGCTTCTACCCACATGAATAACTCTCAACAAAAGAAACCATATTTTCTTTGTTCTGCATATATTTATCATGCCAAGTCCTCTGCTAGAGCATACATCTAACTCTTCGTCCTCTCTTGATGATTATGTTGAGTCTGTTCTTCATCAATGGCTGTTATCTTGAGATTATTTGGATTCTCTGGCAGTTAAAGTCTTCGACGCTTTTCCATCTGTCAATCATCTCTATGATGAGTCTTCATTCCACTGGTAGTTACCTCGGGACTCTTCAACTCCTCCAACGATCACCCTGCATCTCCTCGAGTTCTCTAGCAGATAAAATCACTCTGTTCTGGTAGTTACTGAGAAAAACCTTCACGCGCTCATCCCTTTGGCGCCCTTTCCCTTCATGAGAAAAACTTCATAGTGGGGGCTAGATTTTCTTGCTAAGCCCCTTCCTTTCACGTGGCCACCAGTGGTGACCAGTCATCAACTAGGATGACCCTTCGCAACTTCGCATTTTGGGTGTTTTGATGCGAGTCACCTTGATTTTCCCAACTCGTGAAAATCCGAAATGGATCCTAGCATTGTTAGCTTCTTCCCCAATATTCCACTGATTTGGCCTCGGCTGTGACCACAAGCCTAACTTCTGAGCGCTTAGTGATCTCAGTCTAGTGAGTGCTAGCTCCTTCTTTCGATATTACTTTGGGCGATGCTCTCATGTGACCATGCAATTGCGGGCGTGGCCAAAGGTGGTTTGAGGGAAACCTGATTTTCTCCCCGCAATTCACTACAAAGCTCCATGTGTCCTTTCTTCAAAACCGTGGTTTCGATTTCAGCCCACTCACGAAAAATTAAGACCCGAGCATGTTCTGACCCCGCAATGCGACAGGACCATCCATCTCACGATCTTGACGATTCTCCTTCAATCAACAGCTCTGATCTATCTTCCTTTCCTATCTTCTTTACTCAGTCCACGCACGATCCTTAGTCTCAACGACCAAGTTACATGTGGCCCTCTAAACCAACGAACGAGATCGATTTCGCCTTTCGGGCTTCGGGAGTCTCGATTCTCAAACTCTACTTGCTCCCAGAGAATTTCACCTAGAATCCATGATCTAATGACGCGTGGTCGTCTCGAATTAATGGTCACAATCCCTTCGGGTATTCGGGGTTCGGAAATCTCAACTTTCCAACCTTTCAAACTTCCTTTGCTTTTTCCCAGAGCTGACAATCCTCTGACGCGTGTCCCTTTCGGATCAACGGTCAGGATCCTTTCATGTATTTGGACTTCGGGATTCTCAAGTCTCAACTGGAAATCCTTGAAGTGAGATTTCTTCGAAATCTCAGATCAACTGACACGTACTTCCCTTGATGATCAACGATTGAAATTTGTCTTCGGCGAATTTCACGTTCTCCCCATCCACAAACTTCTGAAGTTGTGGATCCTGCACCACCTATCCTCCTCGACGATGGACAACCCCAAACCACTTCGAGACTTCAGAAATTTGGGCAAGTGATGGTAGTAAAGCTCCCGATGTAAAAATCTCAAAGCGACATCACTTACTTACATCACTTGATGATGTTTCATGAACCTAGTAGTTGCCACGTGTCACTCAGATTTGTGATTTGCACGTACCTGAAATGCCGAATCAACTTGACACTTGTCGTTGTCTGATTGTCCACATGTCCTTGTTGATGTTTTCTTACTGATGTGGATCCTCATTTACTTCGGGACTTCGACCTTCAAAACTTTGGGTATTTCAAATTTTCAAGTCGCCAATTCTTTCGAAGTGAGAATCCCCGAACAGTAATATCCTTTCAACTTTATACCCAAAATGAATGTTGTCTTTTTTATTAAGATCTCATATCAATGGCTCGATCTGTCTGTGATGCAACTCTTCTAGATTATCTTTTCCTTCCACTTGAAAATGATCTGATGGCTGATGGGAATTTGGGTAATCAAATTCTCAACCCTTTATCCTCGCTTATCCTATCCTTCAACTTTAAAATGATCCAATGGCTGACGGGGATTTGGGTTTGATCTGAAGGCTAACGCGTATTCGGATGATCGAGATCTCAGATCTCATCCCTTGCTTATCCTTCCCTTCCACTAATTCAATCCGAAGATTGTCGAGTATTCCTCCTGAGCTTGTCCTCCTTGCAAATCCAATGGATCTAATAGTTGTTGGTCCTTTGTGCTCAGATCCAATAGATGGGATCTGTTCCTCTCTTGCGCACTCGTTCCTCCTATCTGGACTCTAAACTAATGGTCTATATTCTTCACAGTGTTCAATCCAATGACCATTGTTGCTCCTCCTCCTGAGCTTACGCTTCCTCCCGACTTGGAAGAATTTCTAAGTGTCAAAGGCCTCGACCTTTGATACTTCTGCGAGTCCCCATGACTTTGGGAATCGTCTGTGTTTCTAAAAACGCTATCTCCTGAGATTTGGCAATGAATTTAACCTCGGCCCTTGTGCACAGTTGTGCTTTGCATGGAACTCTGTGCTCTTCCTCCTGAGCTTTGATTCCTTCTACAAATTCATGGATTCTAAGGAATCTTGCGCATGCTCCTTCCAGCCTTCATGATAACCTCTAGCTATCTGGAAACTCCAACTCTATGCCCTATGCTCATCCTCCTGAGCTGGTAGACAACAATGTTTCATGGTCTCATCATTCCCGATGCTATCATTGTTGTTTTCCTATTTGTTGTCATTGCTACCAATATGCCAAGGTCGTTGTTGTTCTTTCCTGTAAACATGTCATCGTCATTGTTGTTATTTCCATCAATGACAAGTACACTCTTCCTGTAAACATGCCAACATATGAGAGGTAATATACTTTTTTCCATATATATGGTTATAATTGTGTTTTTTAATGAATATTTTTTTCCTTGTAAAAAATTAATAATATTAAGTGATCATTGACATTGTAGATGAGGATGAATGGGATAGAAAGAACAAATTCATTTTATTCAATATCGAGGCTACCAAGAAGTAGGTGGCAATGTATGAGGAGATGTGTAAAATATGATTGGAAGACATAAATATGCTTAGAAGGTCAAACCCTCATATTACACTCCCTATTACATTATTAATGACATGTAGAGTGCATACTTCTTTGATTGGCTATTATGATCACAATTATGAAATTCCATGGCCACTCTGCAACTATTGGCATTGGTTTGACCGAAATCTAGGCACTCTCTCTAAAGATATATGATCTGCAAACTGCATGACCGTCACCAGAAAAACCATAAGACAACTAATTTTAAATCAACGATAACTTCACTTCCTAGACTCCGATTTGGACATTTATTTTTATTGTTTTATGAAATCAGGTATTTTTTTAGAACTCATATCTATTGTTGGTTTCTTCAAATTCTACACGAAAAATTTCAGAAATTGATTTGAATGTTTCCATCCTCTTTTTTCCTTCAAAAATCTGCAAAAGGGGAAAAAATTCTTCCAAGAAAGAGCGTTAATACCACTTATAGTAAACCTTGATAAATATATCAGAGATTATAGCCCTTAAATTTAGAAATAATCCCTTAAACTTCAAATATATCAAAATAATCATGCCATAAACAACATAAAAATATAAAGAAGAGCACTCAAGGTAGGGTAATACCATCAAGTACTCCTTATGGAAGGAATCACTTCACAAGTCATGCTTACTACAAGACAATACATCGAACACATCCAACACAATGATACTCGTGTCTATTTATACTTTCTCATGAGTATTATGAGGGGTTTATGCCAACTACCCCTTATTATTGTATTATTTCTTCTTAACTATCCAATGGGCCTATTTATTACCCATGAACTACCAAGTGGGCATATTTCATGATTATGGTTGCATTACATTCATTATCCCTTTGGGTACCTCCCTTGGTACCCCATATTATCCTCCCTACAGACATTACAGTTGTGAGCTAGTAATATAATACCATATTGTAGTAAATTGTTATAAAACATAAAGTAGAAAGATAGATAGATAAATAAGTAATTTATAGAACCCATTAAAGGGTTAGGACCTTGAAGGGTGCTACATCCCAGGTAAGCTTCGAAAGTTTTTTTTTCATTGAAAAAAAATAGTAATCTTATTTATAAAAATAAAATTACAATGGTAAATGATGAGAGAACATTAAAAATTTGTCTTGACAGGCCTATAACTTTAGTCAAAAAATTGTCGCTTACAACTCCAATTTTTTTTTCCAAACAAACTTAGACTAGGATCTATACTACTGAATCATCATATATAATTCTCGTCAAAATTTCCAACAAAGTATAATCATCGTTATACACTAAGAGATTTCAACTAGTCCATTGAGACAGGTCAACCAATCCACTTGAATGAGTTCATTTTGTCTTTCCATGAAGAGACAACATTCATGTAGCTCAAAAGTTAGCAAAGCAAACTTAGAACCAAGGAGCATGATCATATTCAAAGGAGTTTGTAGGGGTGTTATTAGTGATCTTCCAAATCCCATTTTCTAGCAACACTTCATCCTTAGATAGCATATCTAATTCATTGTTCCTATCCCTATAAACATGCGAGAAAGAGATGTGAGAGAAGGCTAGTTTTAGTAGCAAAATGACATGAAAAAGAGTTTGTAGAGTGAAGTTGTGTAAATTAAATTCTCCTCTCATCCATTGAATCACAAGAAGAAAGTATCCATGGATTTGAATTTGAGAAATGCCTTGTTCTTGGGTTAGAATTAAGACTAGTTGTAGAGCCATGAGCTCATGGAAGTTATTTTTGTTGCAACCCAATCCAACCTTAAAATAGATGTCATGAGTGGGAGATAAATGTAGATTCCCCCCTTCCCCACCTTTGGGGGGAGATCCTTAGGAGGATCCATCAAAAAAATCCGAAGGAAAGTATTTATTTATGACTTGTTTATGGGAGTGTTTTGAGATACATCCTTTTTTTCATTGGGGAAATGTAGACTCTAGAGAGGATGTTCAAGCTTTGGATAACATATTTCAAAAGCATGGTGTCCTTATCCTCAAAGAGCCTAGAATTTGGAGTCAATTAGATTCCCCATGCCAAGGTTAGAGGGAGATATTTATACCTCTCTGTGGCTTTGTTCATACACCAGTTCTTGAGGGCTTCTTCAATGGAGTTTCCCTTACAAGAATTGTTTAAACTAGTCAAACACTACAAGACTTCAAGAGTATAGGCATAGATAATAATAAGAAGAGATTTTCTTTTCAAGTCAACTTTGCAAAGACAACACTGTCTCGGTCCCTCGTAGCTTATTTTTTGAAGGATGGCCCATGTTAAGGATTTGTTTTTTAACAACAACCACATAAAGATTTTTTATTTGGATGGGCATTTGAATTTCCATAGAAGCCTTGCCCACTTGAGTTTGGGACTATCACTACCCTTAAGAGCTAGGGCCTTACATCCTAGTCTAGGCTCATACTTGTGTTGGAAATATGGCTACAGCAGAGATGACGCAGATGATCAAGGTTGTCATTGATGGCAATCGATTGTGTATGGTGAACATAGATGCTGAATCTCAAATGTTGCAACGTAGATGCTGAAACACAAATGCTGAATCACAGATGTTGAAACGTAGATGCTGAAACACAAATGCTGAATCACAGATGTTGAAACGTAGA
>JZKD02S2250585.1:10329-44271 GCA_000966675.3 Picea glauca | reverse complement strand
ATTCAGATTTATGAAGCAACTTCTTAGATTTTGCGTATAAAATTCCTATATGTCTACATTCTCCTCTTGCAGTCCAATCTCCTCCTAGGAAAGCCATTATTGTGGACTGTCTAAATTTATAACTCTCTAATTTACCTATCTAAGAGTATGGTAGTCATGACTATTTAGATCCATAAGTAGATGGTGTGGGAGCCCGTATGCATCATTACTACCAATCTATGGGTTCAAACCAATTTGGACTTTGTTTCTTCTACCCATTTTTCAAACCAAAAAATTTCCTATCAAGGGGGAGGCCATAACCACAATTTTCCATATTATTGATGCATTATGAGAGTGTCTAACTAGCTTCCTCACCCATTCTTCTATGGATTAAGGAGAAATATACTTAACCTTTGATTACTTGTGCCCATAGTCTAGAGATTTGTATCACTCTTAGTACATTTTTTACTACAAGGACCTTTGAGAAAAGGGCTATGTTCTTAAGGCTCCATCCACCTTGTGATTTTGGTACTACAAGTGTTTTCTAGGAGGCTAGAACCATCCCTTTCTTTCCTACCTCCATAGACCATATGAACCTAAATTTTATCTGTCTGGTTTTTTCCAGGACTCCTTTAAGAATCCATGCCAAGGACATCCAATAGGCATGAAGGAAAGCTTTGGAAGTTATAAAGTGATTGTCAGATAAATAAAGTGACCCTCGATACTATTGGATTTATCATGGCCTTGATAGGATCCATCAAAGAACCCCTAGGGATAGGACTTATGAAATCAATAGTTCTCGAACCAGTCTTGGTAGTGGGACTTCGACATCCATCTTGCATTATTGAAAGATAACATATATATTAGAAAACACATGAAATGTTTGTATATGTCTGCCTTTGAATAGTGAAGCATTATGAGCTAGCCAAATAACCCATAGATTTAGGAGAGGGGGATATCTAAATGCCTTCAACTCATGCCTCTAAAACCACAATCTCAAACATTTCTCAACTTCGTTTCCTTGCCAAATATTATTGTGACCGATCCACTTACCAATATCTTTCCAAATTTGTTGAGATAATGAGCACTGAATGAAAATATGGGAAATGTTTTCCTCTTCCCTCATGCACAAAATAAAAATAGTGGGTCCTTGTTTCTTTCTATTTTGGCGAAAACCCCATGTGGAAACCTTGTTTCGTAAAGAAATCCATGTGGATAACTTGGACTTCTTTGAAGCTTTTACTTACCAAATCCTATTCCACCACCACTTTTTCACCTCTGTGTTAGGATCCAACATTGCACTGTATCCTAGTTTTGTTGTGTGCAACTCTTCATTTTTATTTTTGACCTAAAGCACCTCATTAAGATCCTCTCTCAATCTAATATGATCTCTTTTCAATTTTGCAAGAAATTATCCCCAAGTAAATTGTGTGTGCACCCTCAAGTCTTAATGACTCAACATCCTTCCAAACTTGTTTCCATATGGCAGTGGTCGCATGATCAAGAACTTGATTTAAACTGAAATATCCCATGTCTTGTAACAACTAAATAAGATCAAGAAGGAGGAAAATTGTATTACCACAATCCATAATGGCATCTACACCAAGTCTTATTTTGGATCCACTTCGCACCTTCTAGGCGAGAAAAATCCTAATAATTAAAAATGATAATACTAAGGCTTTCGACTGGTTGGAGACATTTTGAATGATTTTACAAGGACTTTTAATTCAATCCAACAAGGAAGCTGAAGCAATATATTTTTGTACCATAATCCTTTGCCACAAACTTTCTTAGTAATGAAGTTCTAAAGACTCTTAGTTGCTAAAGCCTTTCCAAAAATGCAGATACTCTTTAAATGTGACCCCCCTTCATATTTTGGTTTGGTAATGGATTGCCACTTTTCCAAATCTGTTCCCACCCCATCATTGCTACCCCTCCATTGAAAATCAAAGAAAAATCTACGAATCTTCTCCAAAACCCCTTTCGAGATGTTTATTAAAGAAGGCCAATAGACTGGTATTGCCTCCAAAACAATTAAACAAGCGTTAGTTATCTCCTCCTTGAGAGCCAACTATTACACCAAAAGTTTACTCTTCTCTCAATCTTTCCAAGAATCCAAACCCAATCAACCTTCCCATACCCATTTGGATTTAGAATAAAGCCTAAATACTTTGTACCCTCTTGTAAGAATCAAGTTATGAAAGGAAATGCATTTTGTAAATTCCATCCCACCTCTTCACCAAAGTTATTGAAACAAACATCAAATTTTAAGTAATTCACTTGCATACTAGTTTCTTTGCAATGTAGTTGTAGTATATCCTAAAACATCCTACCCTCAAGCGCAAATCCATTTGTGAATAGTAAGACATCATCAAAAAATAGTAAGTATTTGGATCTCTCATTTCCTCTAACCCTTATACCTTGGATGATTCTTGACCTTCTCGTTGTTGATATGGACTTTCTTAGCCCCTCTACCACTAACAGGAAAAGGTAAGGAAATAAAGGACAACCTTATCTCAAACCTTGTGTTGGTTTGAGGAATGGTGATGTAACCCTGTTGATGAGCATTGCAATGACACCAAAGTCACACACCCCATAATCTAGTTGTCATATTTAATATTGAACCCCACACGAATCAACACGAGTCTCAAGTAAAGCCAACATGTTCTATCATAAGCTTTTAACAAATCTAATTTTACAATCATCGCCCAAAGATGTTTTACTTTGATAGTGTGTAATTCCTCCTATGTAGACCCAACAGTTTCATGAATTTGGTTTCCCTCCCAAAACCCAAATTGTTCAAGAGAAATTACCTTTGGAAGGATCCTCTTCAGTCTCACTACCAACACTTTTGAAATAATTTTGTACACACGATTGCAAAGTGAAATTGGTCTAAACTCATTAAATGTCTCAAGCTTGTCAAATTTTGGTATGAGAGCTATACAAGTTGTCTTAAAAGAGACCAAAACCTTTCCATTAAGCCTCACCTTCTCAACTATTTCAGTGAATCATTTCCCAACAAATAAAAAATCACAGGAAGAATTCAACAATCCACTCTTTTGGGCTTAGACTCTTGTCTTTCTGAAAAGAAGATAACACAATAAACAACTAGTCATTTGAATTTTCCTCATACATATTCCGATTGTCCTCCTCACACTTCATTTGGGGAAAGTAAGCAACCAATTTAACAATTTATACAATATTTATACCTCTAGGTTCCTTGAAAATAGTCTCAAAATGCTTTACCCCTAAATCAACCAACCCTCTAAAATTTCTTACAACTCACCCCTCATAATTTTTCATGTCCCAAATAGTATTTGCAATCTTTCTTAAATTAAGAAAATTGATGGAAGTATTTGTGTTTTCACAACGCAACCTCAACCAAGTTGCACTACTTTTCATCTGCTAAGAACTCATTTTTTCTTGCTTTTGATTCTTTGACTCGAGACAGTTCCACATTAAAAACACCTTGGACATTATCCCCAAACAATGTAATAATTTTAAAATCAAACTCTTTAATGGTCATAACCTTGCTTTCGAATCTTTCCATAGCCCATTCCACTACCTTACACTTCATTGCTTTCAAAGCATTAGCATACTGAATACAAGTCAGGTCCCCAAATTAGGTTCAAAACTCCTCCAACTACCTTTAACTAGATTTTGAAAATCTTCCTTTGCTAATCATGAAGGATTGAACTTACAATGGATCCCTAGCTTCTCATCTTGCAGATCCAATTGTAGTAAAATTGGGCAATGATCAGAAATGTTCCCTGTCTCAATCCAAGATCGATATCTAGCTACTCATTGAGGTAAGGGGTTTGAAACTGAGAAATAGTCCAGTCTCTTTGACACATTGTCCATGTCAGTCTTGTTATTTTACCATCTGGGCCTCATAGAAATGGGATCTGTGTCTACAATCCCTACCTCCTCCAATTAATGAATGAAGTAGTTGACATGTTCTTCAACTCTTTGCCAATTCCCCCCACATTTCCCTTTTGCTAACCATAAAATTCAAATCTCCTTCTAGTATCAACCTCCCTTCTCCAATTATAGGTAGAGAAAATAGTTTATCCCAATATGTTAGCTTGTCATCATAAGGGATATACAAATTCATCATAGTAATAGTAATTCTAAGGCTTTTATTGTTAAACTCTGTGCGTTGGCTTGAAAACACAACAAAGGAGTTAGAAACAACAAATGAGTTAGTGATGTTGAGATTTGAACTCCACCCCATAATCAAACCCCTAAAAATTCCAATAGAATTAATAGCTAAGAATTCCCAACCCTTCAAACACTTCTTAAGACTACTGATAAATAAATCCCCCCCCCGTCCCCGCCCTCCCCCATTGTATCATGCATAAGAAAAATGTTAGGCTTCTCAACTTCCACTAATTTGGTTAGGGCTAGCCTCTTGTTTTAATTTCCCACGCCCCTAATATTCCATGACAAAACAATCATTTCAAACCACCCTTCTTGGGTTCATCCACTTTAAGGACCTTGGTGGTAGGATATTGTTTTATTTGTTAGATTTCAATGATAATCGTGTCATGCATGTGCTTTAAGTATGACTTTCTACCAATTGAAAAAAAAAACCTATTTTTTGTGGATATCAACTCCCAACCCACTTGAAAAAGACCCACCACAATCATTTTCCTTTTTTTTTTTTATCTCAAGTCATATTGACCCTTCTTCCCCTTTGCCTTTTGGACTTCCCCTACGATCCCTAGATCAAGCAGAATCTCCCCCAAAGAAGATCCATATCCCCAATTAATTTCAAGACTAGAGCTACCCAAATTGGACTTCCCTTCATCTAACTTCGATTGATACAATAAAGTCAAATTCTTTCTCCCATCCCCTTTTTTGCCCTCATAAGTTTCCTTGTGCTTCATAGATACTTCGATTGGATTTGTCCAATAGGAAAACTGGACTAACATAGATGAATAGACTTACTAGGATAAGTGAGGCCAACCTCCATAGCCACTATATAGTTCAAGAGTACTAAGACCAATCTCGCCTTAACCTTAAGTATTGGAATTTACGGTGGTTGTGCTTGTGACTCTATCTCATCTAGAATCGAAGGCCTAGTGTCCTCAACATCGGTGACTGAGACTGTAGATATGCCACCTCCTTCTGGCTCAATAATAGGATCTTAGACTTGAGTGGACTAAAAACTCTCTTTCAAGCACCCTTGGGGCCTTAGTATCATGAGTGGATACCTTCAACTCAATTTGTTGTTTAGGTGTTTTTGATTTCTCTATAGAATCTTAAACTTGAGTGGACTAAAAACTCTCTTTCAAGCACCTTGGGGCCTTAGTATCATGAGTGGGTTCCTTCAACTCAATTGGTTGTTGAGATGTCTTTGATTTCTCTACAACCTCTAATTCAACTCTACATTTCCAAACTTGTCTTATAAAGGGGCTTGAGAAATCAATATCTAAGTGGCCATATTGATGACACCAATCACATTGAAATGGTATGTTAAGATAATCTAGAACATGTATATCCACTAAACCTCCAACGTCAATGTCCAAACTCTCCCTCATATTGATATCAATAAACATTTTTTCCACATACCTATTTGCACTACTTTTGTGCCTTGGATTAACCAAAATAGTCTTACCCAGTGAATTCCCTAGTTTGTTGATGAAATTATCAGATCAAAATTCCAAGGGTAGGCTTTGGCATTTTGACCTAAGTCAGAACCATGGAAGTCACTTCCAAGTCGGGGTCAAAACAAGGATACCAAGGCTTTAACATAAAAAATGAGGAGCTCCAAAATCACTTACCTCCCAGGATTGAAGCCACGTCCTTTTTTGAATGAAAGATAAAACCAAACCATCCATGTTTCATTACATGAAACACAGGAGCATAACCAATACCCCACCTCCACGTACGTTGAAGCCAACCGTTCATCGAATCCCTTATGCATAGCTTACCCATGAAATGAATTTACCCACCAGCATCATAATCTACTCCACCGTGATATCTTCCCTTACCACCAATCTAAACCTACCCGCTCTCTCTTTGACGACCTTCCGACTTTTTTACTTTTGAGCTTCTTCCTTGCCTCTAGAATTTCTCGTCGAAGGTCATTTCTCACCCACTAGACAATTGAAATCAAGGTTATGATCAACAAAACCACCTCCCTGTGTGATGTTCTCTCCAACTCTAAGGGCATTAGGCTGACGAACTTTAGGGTTCCTACCAGACAATCTTTAAGTTGTGAAAAGGCACAAATCTCCCAGCGAATCGATGAAGACTGTCCTGGAGATAAAACACCATCAATACATCGTTTGTGAGCCTGAACATCGCGTCCTCATCCATCGTATTCATCGTCTCACAACATCGAGGCTGATATTTTTGATTTCAAAGGTGTTTGAACTTGTGTACTAAGTCTCGTTCCCTCTGCTTCTCTCTGGAATTGTCCACCTCCTCATTATGCCCCGACGCAGACGAAGAATCATGGGCGGCTTCCTTTGAAGAGGCGACGACGTGTTTCGAACCTGGGCCTCAGAAGACGCTGAAAATCCCAAAACAATGCAAATGCGTTTCAAGCTGCGATAAAGAGTTCAGTGGACAGTCTACTGACGTTAGATTTTAGGACTGGAAGTTCACTCATTCATTGTTTCAAAACAGATATCAGAGAGCTCATGGGTACCGTGATATTTTGTTGTTTCTGCAAAGAGGAAAATACAGATTACATAAAACACACAAAATAGGTTCTACCGAGATTTGAACTCGGGTTACTGGATTCAGAGTCCAATGTCCTTACCACTAGACCATAGAACCATGGACAAAATATTTAATCTCTGTTACTTATAAGTTCCTTTAATTACACACTTTTTCGAAACTATTCAATAGAAATTCTGACTACTATTTAGCCATGAATTACGGCCACTCGCCATGAATTACGGCCATACTATTTAACATGAAAGTAAGACTATTCACAGAGATGGCATTCATTTCAAGAATTTTTATAACGAAGAAAGATTATTTATTTTTTCTTCAAAAAATGATATATCTAAATTCGGCATTAACTCTTTTGCATCCCAAGTGCATTGGAAAACGAATTCCTGCAAATCCGTACGGGCAAAGTAGTTTATTTGGAAGCTGCAAACCAGCAAGGGCAAAGTTTTTTTTTAAGTCAAAAAAATAAAATAAAATAATGAAGTTTTGAGTTAGAGATGCTTAAAAACCATTATAAACATGTATTTTTATATACTATGTTCTCGTGAATGAGTATATTCTAGACAGCACGATACATTTTATCATCACATTGTCCAATGGTTATTTTGTGCAGGTTACATAGAGAAAGGAGCCAACCAATTAATCCTAATAGAGGTTGCATAGAGAACATACCTTACATCTAACGTGAGAAGAAGAAGATCGAGATCCTTGTACAAGGCAAGGAATAGAGGCATAACAACGTTTATGAAGACAAAGCACTTTATACAAGCTAAATAACATAGCTCAAAAGAGAATTTTGTAAAGGATCCGTGTTCGTGAAGCGAGTGGGCCATAAATCTCTCATTTACAGATTAAGTATTTGGTATTTTGTTTTTTATGGTTTGGAGGTATTCTAGGCTTAGGTGATTTATCCCTATTGGAACACATAAT
The DNA here is from genome assembly GCA_000966675.3 of Picea glauca. Taxonomy (NCBI): domain Eukaryota; kingdom Viridiplantae; phylum Streptophyta; class Pinopsida; order Pinales; family Pinaceae; genus Picea; species Picea glauca. The sequence goes on along the minus strand of JZKD02S2250585.1, from coordinate 36,675 downwards.
TTTTGTGCGAATTTCATATTCTTGGTGCTATGCATTTGTGGGCTAAGCAGTGTGATTCTTGGTTTTGCAATTCTTTAGATTTCACCAATTTGTTAGAGGATACTCTAAGTTCACCATTACACCTCTATATAATTAGTTGTCTCCAATTCTTTATTTTCCTGAAGCACCCTGATATTAAACCAACAAATATGAATTACAAAGAACAATAAGAAATGAGGAGAGCCTTAAAAACCCACGAGAAAATGATTCAAGATAATAGATCTTCCATTTTATTACAAAGAAGGTGCATGAAAATGAACAAGAAGTAGTCTCTCAAATTGCCTCCATCATGAGTATTTTGGTTCAATTAAATAAAAAAATGGTAGATCTTGAAGCATAATGTGCTGTGGTAAGAAATATGGTTGTTCACTTGAGTAAACACGATTATTTAGGAGCTTCCAACCAAAGAGTGTCAATCAATTCTAGACAAGAAAAATTAAAAGAGAAAGACACATTGCATCGACTCTTTGAAGCCATCAACTGCCATGTTTCCTCATTATAGTATGTTTTAAAAATCATTTGCATATTAAGTAGCTTTTATAGTGTTCTATTTGTTTAAATTTTGAAAAAACACAATTACATGTATCAATATAATAATAAATAATTTTTTAAAGATTATTTTACTTTCCTCGTTGTCTATTTAAGTTACATGGTGAATTAAAAAAAACCTTTAAAATATTTTTAAAGACAATATGGTTATGTGGTTACTATACATGTGAACCCAATCTAAAAATATAATTTGTTTTATTTGCTATGAGTGCAAAGTCAATAGTGATACGCATATTTTTTAGTTTTTTATTCCATAGGTTATTATAATTTGAATTTTCAACTCTTTGCTTTTTTAATATTAATTTTGATATTTTTTAGTTTTTATTCCATATGTTATTATAATTTGAATTTTCAACTCTTTGCTTTTTTAATATTAATTTTATTTATCTAAAGAAAAATCATATATTTTTTAGTTTTTTTTTTTCATATGTTATTATAATTTGAATTTTCAACTTTTTGCTTTTTTAATATTAATTTTGATATTTTTTCAGTTTTTATTCCATATTTTATTATAATTTGAATTTTCAATTCTTTGCTTTTTTAAATATTAATATTATTTATCTAAAGAAAAATCACATATTTTTTAGTGTTTTTTTTCATATGTTATTATAATTTGAATTTTCAACTCTTTGTTTTTTTAATATTAATTTTGTTTATCTAAAGAAAAAATCATATATTTGATATTTTAAGGAGATATCAAAATATGAATAAGTGACTTCATTGTACATGAAAGGATTAAGTTTTTTTTATTCTCAAAACATAAATAGAACTATAGGCTTCTAAAACTATTTATATTTTACATGTATTCAAAAGAAGCATAGTTACAATGTATAAAAAAAATGACAAGAATAAGCTTGAAGCCTATCAAATTAAGATTACAAAAAAATATTTTTTGAATAACACTAGAAATTCCCCTACCCTACAAGCCTCTAATATTGTAGTATAACTTTTTCCAATGAAGTCCTTCCTCTCATCGATTATGTTATGATCAACATGCCTTATTGAAATGAGAAAGTTTCCTTGGATAATTTGTTTTTCCAAAGAAAAAATCATGATTTTAATTCCAATAGTTTGAATTGAAATTACTATTTTGATGTGCATTCTGCACTTGCATATTAGAAGAAGTATGTTTTTATCCCTTTCTTCAAAAAGAAACCAACCCCCAAAATTGCATTTCTTTGGTGTGGTGACATCTTCCCATAAAGATCGCCTAGTTACCATCCGCTATAATGTTGAAAAAATCATGAATAAGCACTTTAGAATGTTTTACATCTTATGCATATAGAAGTAAAAAAGTGTGCATAACATACTAAACTAGATTGAAAGAAAACAAAAGTTTAAGGCTTGTTCATAAGATGAATGCAGATGTGGTAGTTATGCCTTCTCTAACCTCCTCCATAAACATATAACCTTTTGCTAGTTGTATGACGTCTTTTGACAAAGCATCTGCCTCTTCATTCATCTCCCTATAGATGTGGGTGAAATAAATTACTTCAAAATAATTTTCCACCAATTTCAATTGGTCACTAATGGGCCTAAGAAAGATATTTGTTAATTGAATGAGGCTTTTCATCCAGTATATAAGTAAACTGGAATCTCCAAAGATCTAAATTTTTTTAGCATTCTTGTTCCTAACACATTTTAGAAGGCATCTAAGAGCCATAACATCAACATGATTATTTGTTTCAATCCCTTGTTCAACACCACAGTATATAAGTAATTCTGATGATTATTTCAGAAAGTGATCATCATAAAAGTATAGAAGTCTCTCAACACCACTGTGATTTGTAGAGCCTTCACTAGCTCCATAAAAAAATCCCCCCTTGAGACTTGTCAATTTCTAGGTTCCTTATCTTCCTTGGCTCTTTTGGGATGACATTCCTACTAATCACTACAAAAGTTGATCCCACTTGTGACGATACTTGAAAAGGAGGAATATGATTTTCCTAAAAAATTTGGGAATCTCTGGCTAACTAGATTCCCCAAATTACAAAACACGAGACCATGAATCACGAATGCTTGAAAAAACTCGTTTTCTATTTCTAAGGGTAATCCACATTGATACAATGATAGAAAGGGATCCACCACAATAAAAGAATGACCTGAATAATAAACCCGTTTCCTTAGTAAATTTTCACGAGATCTTCCCTCTTTTCCTTCGATCACATTTGAGAATGATTTAGAAGCCCTATCATGGCTATCACTCATTGGTTGTCCACAACTCACATTAAAATACTTTAACTATTTTTTATTATACCACTTTTTCATGCAAGCGTCCACAATGTCACCCATCCATATATTTTTAAATCCTATTGTTTGTTTTGTTTATGTCCATACTCGTTGGGCATACTGGCATTGTATAAGCAACCAAACTATTGTTTCTTCATCCCCTCTACACAACATGAATATCCCTAGGCCATGTCTTTTTCTTCTTTGAAGGGCTTCCCAAGTCAAAGGTTTATTTTTTTAGGGAAAGCCACATGAATATTTTGGTCTTCTTAGGAGCGTTTAACTTCCATATATTTTCCACCACCACTCCACTTATTCCTCTTCTGAAGAAAACATTTCTTTCTAACCCAACCATGCTATATATCCTCTCAATGTAGCTTCATTGTATAGCTTATATACAATCTCATTCAACTCTCTAAACACATGTTGAAAGGAAACCATTTCAAATTGAAATGATGGTTTGTCAAGTCAGTGAAAGTGGAGCAATGTTAATATTTTCATCAATGTTCAAGTTTCTCTAATGACACACTTTTGCTTGTGCTCATGTTAGTTGTACACTATTACTTGCAATAACAATTGGTGTTAAGTGCAAGTCTTAGACACCTTTTGTGGAATAAATACCCCTTATCCATGACCTCTTAGCCACAAGATTGCAATTGTAATGTTATTGGTTGCACTCACTCCTAAGTGGAGTTAGGTATGTTAACCACAACATGATAAATGGAAACCAATACAAAAAAATTAGCTTATGTCAAGATAATAATGTTATTGGTTGCATTCACTCCTAAGTGGAGTTAGGTATGTTAACCACAACATGATAAATGGAAACCAATACAAAAAAAATTGGCTTATGTCAAAATAAACACGATGTTGTATGAAAATGGCTTGCTAAGTTGGTGAAAGTGGAACAATTTCATTTCCTCACAGGATTAAATTATTTTCAGTTACATTTTCAGCTTGTACTTTTGTGTGTAGCCATACTTACAATTATGATCAAGGCTAAGTGCAATTCCTATATGAATTTTACAAAATGAATACCCCTTACTTACTTGTTGCCTCTTAATTAAATGAATGCCCCTTACTTAATTAAATGAATACCCCTTACTTGCTTGCTGCCTCTTAATTAGAGGTGGACTTTCATAGCTCGTGAGACAAGATAAATACCCCATGTTTGTTGCTTCTTAGTTAAAGGATGACTTTCGTAGCTCATGAGATGTGTTTGCTTCATTTAATATCTCAAATTTATCAACACCACTTGCTAGTGTTGACCGGAAACATTAGTCAAATAATGTGTAGTTATAACACCTTTTCAATTTTTAATGTCAAAATTGATAACATAAACATTAAATTGATAACATAAACATTAAAGATATATTTGTTCTATAACACTTCGAGACTTTTAAATGTGAAAAGTGTTTATAATTTGATTCTAGATATTGTTATAAATTCAATAGGTGGTTTTTGGAAGCATGTAATTTGCAATATATTTCTCATGGGCCTTCGTGAGAGAAAAGTTAATATTTTACGATTATAACATGATCAATATGTTTTCTAGAGTGAATGGGGTCTTGATTCAATAGTAAAGTAAGGGGCATTTTATATCTATTGTTAATGTTCAAACTCCTATAGATATTTTTACCCTTCATGGGTTATTCAATTCATGTAAATAGATAATCTCACGTACATAAAAAGGGCATGCATTAGTTACATAAAAAGGGCATGCATTACTTGCATAAAAAGGGCATGCAAGTCTAAAGTAAATAAATTTAGTAGAATTTAAATTCATTGTTAAAAACAACCATCGTTAAACAAAAAGTGAGAAGTGCATGATAACATAGTTCCTACCACACAACTCTAACAAGTTTGTGAAGTCTTAATCTTTTCAAATTACTTGATGAAATTCTAAGTAATGTTCTATATTTTGGAATTAAGAAAGATGATTTTAATAAAGTGAAAAAAAAAAATCAATAAAATAAAAATAAACATAAGAATAAGAATATTAACATCAATGTTGTTTATGTAGTTTTAGAAGGTGTTATAATAAAGAGTGAGTTGATATTATGGTTTTTTTACAAGTTTACATCGAGAATACTTACTCTCAAATAAATAAGGTGTTATAATAAAGAGTGAGTTGTTATTATGGTTTCTTTACAAGTTTACATCGAGAATATTTGCTCTCAAATAAATAAAGAGTTGTAATAAGTTAGTTGATTTAAAACAAATCGAATTAAAGATTAAAGATTTTCCTTAAAAATTATAACCTTTTAATAAGTTTTAGACTTTTCCAATGCCATAGTTTTGGTACATTTTGTCAAAGATATTCAATTAGTTAGTGTGGTGAGTTGTAGATGGATGTTCTTCCTAAAGAGGTACATGAAAACACTTAAGAGGTTTGTAAGGTAATGAACACATCTGTCGGGGTGTATGGTTGAAGGGCTCATTGTTAACAAATCTTTCTTTTTTATGTTCGAGTTCCTGAAACAAATGCATGTAGATGCTCCAATCATGTGAGATGGTGATCATGAAAAAGAATTATTGGAATGGGAGAAATTCCAGAAAAAATGGGGAAATGAGGGTTATGAGAGGTAATATACTTTTTTCCATATATATGGTTATAATTGTGTTTTTTAATGAATAACTTTTTTCCTTGTAAAAACTGAATAATATTAAGTGATCATTGACATTGTAGACGAGGATGAATGGGAAAGAAAGAACAAATTTATTTTATTCAATATCGAGGCTACCAAGAAGTAAGTGGCAATGTATGATGAGATGTGTAAAAAATGATTGGAAGACACAAAAATGCTTAGAAGGTCAAACCCTCATATTCCACTCCCTATTACATGATTAATGACATGTAGAGTGCATACTTCTTTGATTGGCTATTATGACCACAATTATGAAATTTCATGGCCACTTTGCAACTACTAGCATTGGTTTAACTGAAATCTAGGCACTCTATCTAAAGATATATGGCATGCAAACTACACGACTGTCACCAGAAAAACCCTAAAACAACTAATTTTAAATCAACGATAACTTCACTTCCTAGACTCTAATTTGGACAATTTTTTATTTTATTTTTCCCAAAATCAGGTGTATTTTTATATGAACTCAGATCTATTGTTGGTTTCTTCAAATTCTACACGAAAAAATTCAGAAATTGATTTGAATGTTGCCATCCTCTTTTTTCCTTCAAAAATCCGCAAAAGGGAAAAAAAAAATCTTCCAAGAAAGAGCTTTAATACCACTTGTAGTAAACCTTGATAAATATATGAGAGAATATAGCCCTTAAATTTAGAAATAATCCCTTAAACTTCAAATATATCAAAACATTCATGCCATAAACAACATAAGAATATAAAGAAGAACACTCAAGGTAGGGTAATACCATCAAATACTCCTTATGGAAGGAATCACTTCACAAACCATGCTTACTACAAGACAATAAATCCAACACATCCAATACAATGATACTCATGTCTATTTATATTTTCTCATGAGTATTATGAGGGGTTTATGCCAACTAACCCTTATTATTGTATTATTTCCTCTTAACTATCCAATTGGCCTATTTATTACCCATGAACTACCAAGTGGACCTATTTCATAATTATGGTTGCATTACATTCATTATCCCCTTGGGTATCTCCCTTGGTACCCCATATTATCCTCCCCAGGTACATTACAACTGTGAGCTAGTACTATAAGACCATATGGTAGTAAATTGTTATAAAACATAAAGTAGAAAGATAGATAGATAAATAAGTAATTTATAGCACCCATTAAAGGGTTAGGAACTTCAAGGGTGCTACATCCCAAGCAAGCTTCGAAAGGTTTTTTTTTCATTGAAAAAAATATAGTAATATTATTTATAAAAATAAAATTACAATGGTAAATGATGAGAGAGCATTAAAAATTTGTCTTTACAGGCCTATAACTTTAGTCAAAAGACTGTCGCTTACAATTCCATTTTTTTTTTCCAAATAAACTTAGACTAGGATCTATACTAGTGAATCATCATATATAATTCTCTTCAAAACTTCCAACAAAGTATAATCATCGTTATACACTAAGAGAGTTTATCTAGTCCACTGAGAGAGGTCAACCAATCCTCTTGGAGTTCATTCTGTCTTTCCATGAAGAGACACCGATCACGTAGCTCAAAAGTTAGCAAATAAAACTTATAACCAAGGAGCATGATCATATTCAAAGGAGTGTGGTGTTATTAATGATATTCCAAATCCCATTTTCTAGCACCACTCCATCCTTAGATAGCCAATCTAATTAATTGTTCCTATCCCTATAAACATGTGAGAGAAGGCTAGTTTTAGTAGCAAAATGTTATGAAAAAGAGGTTGCAAAGTGAAGTTATGTAAATTAAAGTCTCCTTTCATCCATTGAATCACAAGCATAGAGTTTCCATGGATTTGAATTTGAGAAATGCCTTGTTCTTGAGTTATAATTAAGATTAGTTTTAGAGCCATGAGCTCAAGAAAGTCATTTTTGTTGCAGCCCAATCCAGCCTTAAAATAGATGTCATGAGTGGGAGATAGATGTATATTCCCCACTGCCCCACCTTTGGGGGGAGATCCTTGAGAGGCTCCATAAAAAAAAATCCCAAGGCAAGTATTTATTTATGACTTCTTTACGAGAATGTTTTGAGATACATCCTTCCTTGCATTGGGGAAATGTAGAGAGAATGTTCAGGCTTTGGATAGCACATTTCAAAAGCATGGTGTCCTTATCCTCAAAGAGACTATAATCCGATCCAGTTAGATTCCCCATGCCAAGCTTAGAGGGATATATTTATACCTCTTTGTGGCTTTGTTCTTACACCAGTTCTTGAGGGATTCTTCAATGGAGTTTCCCTTCCAAGAATTGTTTAAACTAGTCAAACACTACCATACTGCAAGCGTATAGGCATAGGTCATAATAATAAGAGAGTTTGTTTTCGAGTCAACTTTGCAAAGACAACATTGTCTCGGTCCCTCATAGCTTATTTTTTGAAGGATGGCCCATGTTAAGGATTTGTTGTTTAACAACCACATAAATAGTTTTGATTTGGATGGGCATTTGAATTTCCATAGAAATCTCGCCCACCTAGGTTTCAGACTATCATTACCCTTAATATCTAGGGCCTTACATCCTAGTCTAGGTTCATACTTGTTTGTAAGGTTCAAAAACCAAATGAGACAATATTATTAATCATTCATATTTATGAAGCGACTTCTTAGATTTTGCGTATAATGTTCCCATATGTATGCATTCTCTTATTGCAATTCAATCTCCTCCTAATAAAGCCATTATTGTGGATTGTATAAAGTTATAACTCCCTAAGTTACCTATCTAAGAGTATGGTAGTCCTGACTATTTAGATCCATAACTACATGGCGTGGGAGCATGTATGCATCATTACTACGAATTTATGGGTTCAAGCCAATTTGTACTTTGTTTCCTCTACCCATTTTTCAAACCACTCAATTGCTTATCAAGGGGGAGGCCATAACCACACTTTTCCATATTATTGATGCATTATGAGAGTGTCGAACTAGCTTCCTGACCCATTCTTCTATGGATTAAGGAGAAATATACTTAACTTTGATTACTTGTGCTCTTAGTCCAAAGCCTTGCATCAATCTCAATACATTTTGTACTACAAGGGCCTTTGAGAAAAGGACCATGTTCTTAAGGCTCCATCCACCTTGTGATTTTGGTACTACAAGTGTTTTCTAGGAGGCTAGAACCATCCCTTTCTTTCCTACCTCCACAGATCATATGAACCTAAACATTATCTGTTTGGTTTTTTCCAGGACTCCTTTGAGAATCCATGCCAAGGACATCCAATAGGTGGGGAGGCAAGCTTTGAAAGTTATAAAGTGATTTCAGATAAATATAGTGCCCCCTGATACTATTGGATTTCTCATGGCCTTGATAGGCTCCATCAAAGAATCCCTAGGGATAGGACTTATGAAATCAATAGTTCTCCAAACAGTCTTGGTAGTGAGACTTCAACATCCATCTTGCAATATTGAAAGATAACAAATATTTGAGAAAATACATGAAATGTTTGTATTTGTCTGCCTTTGAATAATGAAGCATTATGAGCTAGCCAAATACCCCATAGATTTAGGAAAGGGAGAGATCTAAATGCCTTCAACTCCTGCCCTTTAAAACCACAATCTCAAACATTCCTCAACATCATTTCCTTGCCAATTATTATTGTGACGGATCTACTTACCAATATATTTCCAAATTTGTTGAGAGAATGAGCACTGAATGAAAATATGGGAAATGTTTTCCTCTTACATCATGCACAAAATACAAATATTGGGTCCTTATTTGCTTATATTTTGGATAAAATCCCATGTGGGAACCTTGTTTCGTAAAGAAATCCATGTGGATAACTTGGACTTCTTTGAATCTTTTACTTACCAAATCCTATTCCACCACCACTTTTTCACCTTTATGCTAGGCTCCGACATTGCGTTGTATCCTAATTTTTTGTGTACAACCCTTCATTTTTATTTTTGACCTAAAACACCTCATTAGGATCCTCTCTCAATCCAATATGATCTCTTTTCAATTTTTCAAGATATTATCCCTAAGTAAATTGCATGTGCACCCTCAAGTCTTAATGACTCAACATCCTTCCAAACTTGTTGCCATATGTTAGTGGTCACCTGATCAAAAACTTGATTTAAAGTGAAATATCACATGTCTTGTAACAACTAAATAAGATCACGAAGGAGGAAATTCGTATTACCACAATCCATAATGACATCTACACCAAGTCTTATTTTGGAACCACTTCGCACCTTCAAGGAAAGAAAACTCCCAATAATTAAAACTGATAATACTAAAGCTTTTCACTGGTTGGAGACATTTTGAATGCTTTTACAAGGACTTCTAATTCAATCCAGAAAGGAAGCTGAAGAAATATATTTTTGTACCATAATCCTTTGCCACAAACTTTCTTAGTAATGAGGTTCTAAAGACTCTTAGTTGCTAAAGCCTTTCCAAAAATGCGGATACTCTTTAAACCTGACCCCCCTTCATATTTTGGTTTGGTAATGGATTGCCACTTTTCCAAATATGTTCCCACCCCATCATTTCTACCCCTCCACGAAAAATCAAAGAAAAATATATGAATCTTCTCCAAAACCCCTTTTGGGATGTGTATTAAAGAAGGCCAATAGACTAGTTGTAATATTCCAGATATAAAAAGAATGCAGAACAGAAATAAAATGCTAGAAATGGCAGATGAACAACAATATAACCAAAATAACACCACAATAATACTAAAATGATAACAGAATAACACCAGAAAGAGCACTTCGATTACTGAGAGCAATGTTCACGGGCCTCTTCGAGGGGGCAACCTCCAATCAAGCAAAGCTCTATTACAATAATATCCAAGCTAGGGTTCACATACCCTTGACTCCTATTTATACTAAATATGTCTATCAAGAGAACCATCTAGAGGAAGATCCTTCTAGAAGCAAAAGCTTCTATTAGGTCTTCTTAAATTCGATTTATTCTACCTTATTGTAAGGCCTTATTAATATTGACCTTTATTTCATTGGAATAAATTGTTCTACCTACATAAGGGGTTAGGTCCCTAACATGTCCGCCCCCTTAAAAATAGCCTTGTCCTCAAGGCTTGAGATGTGGAAATTGCTGCAGAATGGTAGTTGGTTCCTAAGTGGCATCTGTTGGAGTTGTATCTTTCCACTGGACTAACACTTCCTTGATGATTCCCTAACATAGGCAACGCTCACGCTGGTCCAAAACTGCTTGTGTTTGTAGCCAAATGGAGCCTTCTTCGTCCAACTCGAGAAGGTTGGTTTGAGTTTGGCACTTAGTTCCAATCACCTTCTTCAAGCATGAAACATGAAAAACAAGATGTAGCTTAGAATGACTGGGCAAAGCTAACTGATAGGCCACCTGTCCCACATGCTTGAGAACTATATAAGGACCATAAAATTTGGGTGCCAGCTTCTGAAAATGGTTGACCTTGAGGGAATTTTTCTTGTAAGGTTGTAGTCAAAGAAACACTTGATCCCCTTCTGCAAATTGACGTTCAGAGCAACCTTGATCTACTTGTTGCTTCATGTGATTCTGAGCCATGACCAAATTCTCTTTGAGGGTAGGAGAATAACCTCTCTAACTATAAGTGTTTGGTCAACTGCCTGGACCTTCGAGACACCTGGTAAATATGAGAGGAATGAAAGTGGATTTTGTCCATAGACTGCTTCAAAAGGAGTCATGCATGTAGCTATATGGTATGAAGTGTTGTACAACCATTCAGCTAGGGGTAACCATTGAGACCACTAATTTTTCTTTTCCGATGCAAAACACCTCATATAAGTTTCCAAACACTTGTTTACAACTTCAGTTTGACCATCCGTCTGGGGATGATAAGTTGTGCTGAGATGCAATTGGGTTCCTTGTAGCTTGAATAGTTCTTGCCAAAAATTTTTGGTGAAAGTTGGGTCGTGATCAGAAACAATAGAATGTGGCATGCCATGAAGCTTGAAGACCTGATCCATTGAAAGATGGGCCATTGTGGATGTTGTAAATGGGTGTTGAAGAGCAGACAAATGAGCATACTTGGAAAGGCGATCAACTACCACCATGATGAATGATTTATTACTTGATTTAGGTAAGCCCGTAATAAAATCCATAGAGATATCCCTCCAAATAGCAGGTGGAATCGGAAGCGGTTGCAGTGTTCCCATAGATTTGACTGTTTCTCCCTTATTGTGTTGACAGATATCACATTCGGCCACAAAATTACGAATGTCTTGTTTCATACCATCCCAGAAAAAAGAACGTTTGACCCTATCATAGGTTTTGGTAAACCCGAAGTGCCCAGCTGTGCGTGTGGCATGAAGCTCAGAAAGCACTGTGGATTTAAGTTTTGACTTTTTACTTAAATACAAACGACCTTTGTATCGAAGCTCAGAAAGCACCGTGGATTTAAGTTTTGACTTTTTACTTAAATACAAATGGCCTTTGTATCGAAGCTCATCATGGAGCCATGAGTACCTTGGGGAAACTAGAGAATTGGACTGCAATTGGTGTATTAGATGTGAACTTTTGGGATCATGTAGCCATTCCTGGTGAACGACTTGGAGCCAATCTGGTACAATGAAGGCGAGAGAAAAAAGGGAGCCTTCATCTTCATATTTTCGAGAAAGTGCATCGGCCACCACATTGTCTTTACCTTTCTTATAAATGATCTCACAATCATATCCAAATAGATTAGTCACCCATTTTTGTTTCTCTGGGGAGGAAATGCGTTGTTCCAGAAAATACTTGAGGCTTTGATGGTCCATCTTAATTTGGAAGCGTTTCCCCAATAAATAAGGGCGCCACAAATCAACAATATGAAGAATAGCCAACATTTCCTTTTCATAGATTGATTTGCCCAAATTTCGTTCAGACAGTTGTTTGTTGATAAAGGCCAAAGGCCTACCCTCTTGCATAAGGATAACGCCAATACCTTTCCCTGAAGCATCACATTCCAAGATAAAGGTCTTTGTGAAATCAGGAAGGGATAGGACTGGAGTGGTGCACATGGCCATATTCAAGGTTTGAAAATCCTGAGCAGCTGCTAGGGTCTAAGTGAAAGAATTATTTTTAAGGAGTGTCGTGAGAGGTGCTACAATCTTTCCATAATTCTTAACAAACTTGAGATAATAACCTTTTAGTACCAGAAATCCTCACAAGCTTTTGAGAGTCTTTGGGTGAGGCCAATATTGCATAGCTTCAATCTTTTTAGGATCCACCCTGACACCATTCTTGCCAACAAGATGGCCCAAGTACTTGACTGCTAAGGTGCCAAAAGCACATTTATATTGTTTCAAGAAAATTTGGTGCTAAGAGAGTAGATGGAGAACTTGGTCCACATGAGCAAGGTGGTCTGTCCAGGTTTTGCTATAGATGAGGATATCATCAAAGAAAACTAAGACAAAATGATGGAGAAAGGGGCAAAAGACATGATTCATGAGGCTTTGGAAGGTGGAGGGGGCATTACACAAGTCAAAGGGGATGACCAAAAACTCATACTGGCCCTCATGAGTTCTAAAGTCAGTCTTAGGAATGTATGACTCTTTCATACAGATCTAGTGGTATCCAGAACGAAGATCAAGTTTAGTAAAGAACCGAGCGCCACTCAATTCATCCAAGAGGTCATCAATGACATGCATGTGAAATTTGTCTTTAATGGTGACTTTGTTGAGGGCGTGGAAGTTAGGACACATGCGCCAAGAACCTTCTTTCTTCAAAACCATGACCATAGGAGAAGAGTAGGGGCTCGTTCTAGGGTGGATAACGCCTCCATTGAGCAGTTCTTGAACCATTTTCTCAATTTCATTTTTTGGGGAAAAGGGGTGACGATAGAGACGTATATTGGGAGGGAGGATTCCTGGTATAAGGGGAATGGAATGATCATGAACACCACGGGAAGGCGGGAGTCCCTAGGGAGTGGAAAATACCACTTGATGTTTAGAGAGGATGGATTGGAGGTCTTGCGGCACATAGGGTATCTCAGTTGCCTGTATGGCATGGAGTTGGGAAATAATGCCAGAATGACCTTTTTTTAGAAGCTTTTCCATGCGATGGGAACTAATGATCTCTGGTGAACCGACGATTATGCCTTGGAACTTATATTTTTGGCCCTCCTGGTCGAATTGCATGGTTAATTCCTTGAAACCCTTGAGAATGGGACCCAAAGTCCTTATCTAGTCTCCACCCAACACAATGTCACAACCACCCATGTCGATAAAAAACATATGAGATTTCAGGTGGTAGTCACCAATTTGGAGACACACATTTTCACAACACCCTCCACATTTCATGGAGCCTCCATTGGCAATCATGATTTGGAAATTATTGACTGCATGGATATAAAAATGAGTTTATTGGGCAATGCAGCGATGAATAAAATTATGGATGTTGCAACTATCAACCAGAATGATGACCTTCCTATGCTTGATGTAACCAATTAGCTTGAGGGTTTGGGGAGCAGAGAAACTAGTGAGAGCATTTAGGGAAATGACTGGTTCTACTTTGGGAGGGTCTCAGGGAGGGGTTATGTCCGAGGTTTCAGGTGACTCAGACACAAGGGGAGTTTCAACATCCTCTTCCAAAACATCCTCCGAGATGGCCATAAAAAGATTTTGTTTCGTACACTTGTGGCCCGAAAAATATTTGTCATCACAATTATAACAAAGGCCTTTGAGTTGGCATTCAACCATTTTAGCTCTGGTCAATTTTTGGATCTTTAGTGGAGCAAAGGGAGTAGTGGGATTTACTGGTTTAGTGCGAGGAATAAAGGGGGGTTTCTGGTTTTGAGAAGATACAACCTGTTGTGATTCTTTATCTCTTTTAGTAGCCTCCACCCAACTTTGAGGCCGAACCATGAGGACATGGGCATGAATCTCATCCTTGAGGCCACTAATAAAACATTCTCGAAAAAAGGCATCAGACAGGCCCTCTGTCCGAAAAGTCAGGCGCTCAAAAGAAGCTATTTAGTCTTCCACTATTCATGATTGTTTCAAATTTTTCAAATGTCCTAAATGGTTGGTGTCAATGTCAAAGCATTCATAAAGCTCTGCCACAAATTGTGTCCAAGCAATATACCCTTGACGGGAAGTTTTTCTCCATTGCCACCATTGCCAACGTTCTTGATCTAGATGGAGAACACCATACCAGAGTTTGGCCAAGTCATATGTAATGACGTATAAAGAGAAATAATGTTCCATTTGGGTTACCCAACCAGTGGGATCTGAGCCATCAAATTTGGTCACATCCACCCGCGGAAGGCGTAGGTCACGCTAAAAGTGATGGGGCTGAAAATTATGGGAATGAGAGGAAGTTTCAGCTTCGGTATGTGGGGGTGGGTCAGATAAAGGGTTATCTACAAGGATATGCAGCTTGGTGCAGATCATCAAAACGATAGATTCAAGTTGGGTAGTCATGTCTTGTTTGAGTTCCTCGATTGAGGCGGTGATGGAGGACTGCATGGTTGTATTGATGGCGGCAACATTGGCACTGAGTTGTTTCACTTCTCGTTGGTTCTCTGTGAAATTAGATTGCAAGGTATTGAAGCGAGCTTCCAAGTCTTGGCTACGAGTATGGACCATGATGACAAGGGAATCGAAATGGGGTGGGTGGGGTCAAAAATTTTGATGAAAAATGATATGTATGAATGTGATAAGGGCGAAGAGATAAATCCAATGGAATAGGTCTCAAATAATGGTGCAAAAATTTCCAGACTTTTTTTTTTCTTACACCTGCGGAGTTATACTCTGGTCTAAAGAACACTGCAGTGATGAAATGCCCAAATGCTTAACCAAGAAGAAATGTGTAGTGATTTGGCAACCCGAACATAGTTGCGTGACAATAGATCTTGTCCCTTTTAATTTTTTTGTTTTCGTCCCCAAGGGTTAGGTATTCAAGGGTTCTACAGACAAGGGTTTGTCCCATTCTATAACACTCTGATATACGTGTGGGGTCCAACAGTGGTACTTGACCCAATATCTCAGGGAACTAACTAAGGAGGCTAGACCGTGCCCTTATCCATACTACCTGACTACCCAGGTACTAGAGAGTATCTTCCCGAGTGTTTTTCTCGGTGGCACTATAGCAATTAGGCAACCGATCAGTTTATCTATAGAGGGCTTCAGGAAATCTAGGTCGATCCATACACAGGTGTTGTCTGATGCGCTACCAATCGAAGGGGTACCAACACGGGTTACAAGGGTGGCCAACAGATGTGCGCTTAAGAACCACTTGTATTTCCTGCATGTATGAATCCCTCAACCATGAGTTTATGCACGTAACGACATATCTTTGTGGCTTAAAGATGTCGAAATACGTCTCTACCCTGAAAAAAAATTAACCCACAATTTTCTGCCAAGGAAAGTGCTCTGATACCACTTGTAATATTTTAGATATAAAAAGTATGAAGAACATAAATAAAATGATAGAAATGGCATATGAACAACAATATAACCAGAATAACACCAGAATAATACTGAAATGATAACAGAATAACACCAGAAATAACACTTCGATTACTGAGAGCAATGTTCACGGGCCTCTTCGAGGGGGAAACCTCCAGTCGAGCAGAGCTCTATTACAATAATATCCAAGCTAGGGTTCACATACCCTCGACTCCTATTTATATTAAATATGTCTATCAAGAGAACCATCTAGAGGAAGATCCTTCTAGAAGCGAAAGCTTCTATTAGGTCTTCTTACATTCGATTTATTCTACCTTATTGCAAGGCCTTATTAATATTGACCTTTATTACATTGGAATACATTGTTCTACCTATGTAAGGGGTTAGGTCCCTAACACTGGTATTTCCTCCAAAACATATTTAACAAGAGTTAGTTATCCCCCCCCTTGAGAGCCAACTATTACACCCAAAGTTTACTCTTTTCTCAATCTTTCCAAGAAGCCAACCCTAATCAACCTTCCCATACCCATTTGGATTTATAATAAAGCCTAAATACTTTGTACCCTCCTATAACAATCAAGTTATGAAAGGAAATACATTTTGTAAATTCAACCCCACCTCTTCACCAAAATCATTGAAACAAACATCAAATTTTAAGTAATTCACTTCCATACTAGTTTCTTTGCAATATAGTTGTAGTATATCCTAAAACATCCTGCCCTCAAGCATAGATACATTTGTGAATAGTAAGAATTCATCCAAAAATAGTAAGTATGTGGATATCTCATTTCCTCTAACCCTTATACTTTGGATGCTTCTTGACCTTCTAGCTATTGATATGGACTTTCTTAGCCCCTCTACCACTAACAAGAAAAGGTAAGGAAATAAAGGACAACCTTGTCTCAAACCTTGTTTTGGTTTGAGGAATGGTGATGCAGCCCCATTGATGAGCATTGCATATGACACCAAATTCACACACCTCATAATCTAGTTGGAAAATTTAAGACTAAAGCCCACACAAATAAAAAAGAGTCTCAATTAAAGCCAATGGGTTCTATCATAAGCTTTTTACAAGTCTAATTTTGCAATCATTGCCTAAAGATGTTTTAATTTGATAGTTTGTAATTCCTCTTGTGTAGACCCAATAGTTTCATGAATTTTCTTTCCCTCCAAAAACCCAAATTGTTCAAGAGAAATTACCTTTGAAAGGATCCTCTTTAATCTCAGTACCAACACTTTTGAAATAATCTTGTACACACAATTGCAAAGTGAAATTGGTCTAAAATCATTAAATGTCTCAAGCTTGTCAAATTTTGGTCTAAGAGCTATACAAGTTGTGTCAAAAGAGCCCAAAAACTTTCCATTAAGCCTCACCTTATCAACTATTTCAGTGAATCATTTCCCAACAAATAAAAAAATCCCAGGAAGAATTCAACAATCCACTCTTTTAGGCTCAGACTCTTGTCTTTCTGAAAAGAGGATAACGCGATAAACAACTGGTCTTTTGAAATTTCCTCATACATATTCTAATTGTCCTCCTCATACTTCATTTGGGGAAAGTAAGCAACCACCTTAACAATTTATACAATATTTATACCTCTAGGTTCCTTGAAAATAGTCTCAAAATGATTTACCCCGAAATCAACCAACCCTATAAAATTTCTTACAACTCCCCCCTCATCACTTTTCAGATCCCAAATAGTATTTACAATCTTTCTTAAACTAAGAAAATTGATTGAAGTATTTGTGTTTTCACCATGCAACCTCAACCAAGTTTCCCTACTTTTCATCTGCCAAGAACTCATTTTTTCTTGCTTTCAATTCTTTTACTTAGAGAGTTACACCTTAAAAACACCTTGGACATTATCCCCAAACAATGTAATAATTTCCAAATCAAACTCTTTAATGGTCCTAACTCTACTTTCGAGTATTTCCATATCCCATTCCACTACCTTACACTTCATTTCTTTCAAAGCATTAACATACTGAATACAATTCGGGTCCCCAAATTAGGTTCAAAATTCCTCCAACTACCTTTAAGTAGATTTTGAAAACCTTCCTTTGCTAATCATCAAGGATTAAACTTACAAGGGGTTGCTAGCTTCTCATCTTGCATATCCAATTTTAGTAAAATTGGGAAATGATTAGAAATTTTCCCCGTCTCAATCCAAGATTGATATCTAGCTACTCATTGAGGTAAGGGGTCAAAAAATGAGAAATAATCCAGTCTCTTTGACACACTGTCCATGTCAGTCCTGTTATTCTACCATGTGGGCCTCATAGACATGGGATCTACTTCTACCATACCTACCACCTCCATTTGATGAATGAAGTATTTGACATGTTCTTCAACTCTTGCCAATTCCCCCCACATTTCCCTTTTGCTAACCGTAAAATTCAAATCTCCTTCTAGTATCAACCTCCCTTCTCCAATTATAGGCAGAGAAAATATTTTATCCCAACATGTGAGATTCTCATCATAAGGTCTATACAGATTCATCATAGTAATAATAACTCTAAGGCTTTTACTGTTAAACTTTGTGTACAGACTTGAAAACACAACAAAGGAGTTAGACACAACAAATGAGTTAGTGATGTTGACACTTGAACTCCGCCCCATAATCAGACCCCTAAAAATTCCAATAGACTCAGTAGCCAAGAATTCCCAACCCTTCAAACACTTCTTAAGACTACTGATAAATAAATCCCCCCCTCCCCCATCGTCTCACGCATAAGTAGAATGCCAGGCTTCTCAACTTCCACTAATTTGGCCAGGGCCAAACTCTTATTTTAATTTTCGAGGCCCCTAATATTCCATGGAAAAACAATAATTTCAAACCACCCTTCTTGGGTTCATCTGCTTTAAGGACCTTGGTGATAGGATATTGTTTTATTTGTTAGATTTCAATGATAATTGTGTCATGCATGTGTTGTAAGTATGACTTTCTACCAATTGAAAAAAAGCCTAATTTTTTGTGGATATCAACTCCCAGCCCACTTGAACGTGACCCACCACACTCATTTTCCTTTTTTTGGATCTCAAGGAATATTGAACCTTCTTCCCCTTTTCCTTTTGGACTTCCCCTACAATCCCTATATCAAGCAGACTCTCCCCCAAAGAAGATCCATATCCCCAACTAATTTCAAGACTAGAGCTACCCAAATTGAAATTCCCTTCATCTAACTTCGACTGATACAACAAAGTCAAATTCTTTGTCCCATCCCCTTTTTTTCCCTCATAAGTTTCCTTGTGCTTTATAGAAACTTTGATCAAATTTTTCCAATTGACCTTCGAATTAAATCTTCACTAGGAAGACTAGACTAACATACATAGATGAATAGACTTACTAGGATAAGTGAGGCCAACCTCCATAGCCACCATATGGTTCAAGAGTACTAAGACCAATATTTCCTTAACCTTAAGTAATGGAATTTATGGTGGTTGTGCTTGTGACTCCATCTCATCTAGAATCAAAGGCCTGGTGTCCTCAACACCAATGACCGAGACTGTAGATATGCCCCCTCCTTGTAGCTCAATAATAGGATCTTAGACTTGAGTGGACTAAAAAATCTCTTTCAAGTACCTTGGGGGCCTTAGTATCATGAGTGGGTGCCTTCAACTCAATTTGTTGTCCAAATATCTTTGATTTCTCTCTGATTCAACTATACACTTCAAAACTTGTCTTATGAAGGGGCTTGAGAAATCAATATCTAAGTGACCATATTGATGGCACCAAGCACATTGAAATACTATGTTAACATAATCTAGAACATGTATATCCACTAAACCTCCATCCTCATTGTCCAAACTCTCTACAATATATTCCCTCATATTGATACATGTTTTCCACATACCTATTTGCACTAGGTTTGTGCCTTGGATTGACCAAAATAATCTTATCCAGTAAATTCCCTAGTTTGTTGATGAAATTATGAGATAAAAATTCAAGGGTAGACTTTGGCATTTTGACCTAAGTCAGAACCTTGGAAGTCACTTCCAAGTCCGGGTCAAAACAAGGTTGCCAAGGCTTTAACATAAAAAATGAGGAGCTCCAAAACCACTTACCTCCAAGGATTGAAGTCAGGTTCTTTTTTGAATGAAAAATAAAACCAGACCATCCATGGGTCAATCAATAGATGAAATACTGGAGCATAACCAATCCCCTAAATCCAAGTACATTGAAGCCAACCATTCATCGAATCCCTTATGCATAGGTTACCCATGAAATTACCCTCCAGCATCATAATATACTCCACCCTAATATCTTCCCTTACCACCAATCTAAACCTACCCGCTCTCTTTTTGACGACCTTCCGACTCTTTTACTTTTGAGCTTCTTTCTTGGCTTTAGAATTTCTGGTTGAAGGTAATTTCTCACCCACTAGACAATTGAAATCAAGGTTATGATCAACAAAACCACCTCCCTATGTAATGTTCTCTCCAACTCTAAGGGCATTAGGCTAACGAACTTCAAGGTTCCTATCAGACAATCTTTAGGTTGTGAAAAGGCACAAATATCTGAGCAAATAGATGAAGACTATTAGAATTGAAAATGCAGAAAACACAACTCACATATGGTAATTAACAATCAAACAGATAAGAAACATAGGGATTTCACGTGGTTCACCCAAACGTTGGGCTACGTCCACCAAGCATAGGTATCAGTTGTCTTATTATTCAGATCATGGAGATTACATGAGACTTGCAAGTTCTCTCATATCCTCACACTATGTCTTTCTGCCTCTATGGGCTTACATGAATTCATATACATTCACACAAGAAACTGATTATTAAATGCAATCTTATCCTATCTAACTTGGTCTATTTAGTTGCAACCAATGCAGAATAATAGGATCCAGATCCATCATTGGAGGAATTCATTGTCACCAAATCCCAACAATATCCACCTTGACAAAAATTAACTTGATACCTTGCTCCTTCCTTTTTTCATCACCTTTTCTGCAAGCCAAGAGAAGCCAAGCACCACTGCAACTTCTCTAATAAAACTGGTTTCATGATCTTGCCTGTGTGACTTGCACGAGTTTGGATTTCCTGAAGGGTCACTCCACCTCCAACATGTCTTCCACAACTGTGTTGTGTGTTAGGGTCCTAACCCGCACATAGGTAGAACAATATATTCGGATGTAATAAAGGTCAATATTAATAAGGCCTTGCAATAAAATAGAATAAGTTGAATGTAAGAAGACCTAATAGAAGCTTCCGCTTCTAGAAGGATCTTCCTCTAGACGCTTCTTTTGATAGACATATTTAGTATAAATAGGAGTCAAGGGTATGAGAACCCTAGCTTGGATATTATTGTAATAGAGCTCTTCTCGACTGGAGGTTTCCCCCTCGAAGAGGGCCGTGAACATTGCTCTCAGAATCAAAGTGTTATTTCTGTTGTTATTCTTATATCATTTCAATGTTATTGTGGTGATTGTTCTGGTTATATTGTTGTTATTCTGCCATTTCTAGCATTTTATTTTTGTTCTGCATACTTTTTATATTTAATATATTACAAGTGGTATCAGAGCACTTTCCTCGGCAGAAATTGTGGGTTAATTTTTTTTTTTCAGGGTAGAGACGTATTCCAGCGTCTTTAAGCCACAAAGATCTTTCATTACACACATAAACCTGCGGTTGAGGGATTCATACAAGCAGGAAATACAAGTGGTACTTAAGCGCACATCTGTTGGCCACCCTTGTAACCCCTGTTGGTACCCCTTCGAGTGGTAGCGCATCAGACAACACCTATGTACGGATTAGCCTAGATTTCCTTAAGTCCTCTTTAGATAAACCAATTGGTCGTCTGACTACTATAGTGCCACCGAGAATAACACTCGAGAAGATACTCTCTGGTACCTGGGTAGTTGGGTAGTACGGCTAAGGGCACGGTCTAGCCTCCTTAGTTAGTGCCCTGAGATATTGGGCCGAGTACTACTGTTGGACCCCGCACGTATATTAGAGAGCTATAGCACAAGGAAAACCCTTGTCTGTAGCACCCTTGAATACCTAACCCTGGGGGATAGAAACATAAACAAATTAAAACAGACAAGATCTATTGACGCACAATTGTGTCCGGGTTTCCAAATCACTACACATTTCTTCCTGGTTAAGCATTTGGGCATTTCATCACTGCAGTATTCTTCGGACCAGAGTATAACTCCGCAGGTGTAAAAAAAGTTTGGAATTTTTTTCACCATTATTTGAGACCTATTCCATTGGATTCATCTCTTTTCCCTTATCACATTCATACATATCATTTTTCAGCAAAATTTTTGACCACACCCACCCCATTTCAATTCCCTCGTCATCATGGCCCATACCCGTAGCCAAGACTTGGAAGCTCGCTTCATTACCTTGCAATCTAATCTCACCGAGGCCCAACAAGAAGTGAAACAACTCAGTGCCAATGTTGTCGCCATCAATACAACTATGCAGTCCTCAATGGAGGAAATCAAACAAGACCTTGCCACCTAGCTTGAATCTGTCTTTTCGACACTCTGCACCAAGCTGCATATCCCTACAGATAACCCTTTATCTGACCCACCTCTACATACTGAAGCTGAAAATTCCTCTCATTCCCATAACTTTCAGCACCATCACTTTCAACGTGACCTACGCCTTCCGCGGGTGGATGTTAAAAACCTGAATACATCTACAAATATAATCACCACAAATACTGAATACAAAATAGATCCATAGAGCAAGATAGAAGAAACCATACTTTATTATTACCAAACCCTTGAGGTAGGGCAACACCATACAATGAATCCTATTATGGAAGGGATCCTCTCCTGTTCACTTGCCTCTTCAAGGGGGCATCCTCCTATTGAGCTACTGCTCCAAATACAATACTTCTTTTCATGTCTCATTACATTTCTTGAGCCCCTTTATATAGTGCTACCATCACCTAAGAAAATTCTAGAGGAGGAATCTTCTAGAAGTAGAACCTTCTAAAAAGTCCTCTTACATTTATTATATCTAACTACCATAGTGGGCATTATTTAATAATATAGTGGACCTAGTCCACCTTATATTGAATGACCTCCACTATTATCACTATGGGCCCTCTGGCCCCCCCCCCACTACCTCTCTAGCTACCTTACAGTGGATGTGACCAAATTTGATGGCTCGGATCCCACTGGTTGGGTAACCCAAATGGAACATGATTTCTCTTTATACGACATTACAGATGACTTGGCCAAACTCCGATATGGTTTTCTCTATCTAGATCAAGAACGTTGGAAATGGTGGCAATGGAGAAAACTTCCCGTCAAGGGTATATTGCTTGGACACACTTTGTGGTAGAGATTTATGAACGCTTTGACACTGACACCAACCATTTGGGTCATTTGACAAAGTTGAAACAATCAGGAACAGTGGAAGACTTTATAGTTGCTTTTGAGCGCCTGGCTTTTCGGACAGAGGGCATGTCTAATGCCTTTTTCCCAGAGTGTTTTATCAGTGGCCTCAAAGATGAGATTTGGGCCCATGTCCTCATGGCTCAGCCTTAGAGTTGGGTGGAATCTACTAAAAGAGCTAAAGAAGCACAACAGGTTGTATCTTCTCAAAGCCAGAAACCCTCCTTTATCCCTCGCACTAAACCAGTAAATCCCACTACTCCCTCCGCTCCACTCAAGATCCAAAAATTGACCAGGGATGAAATGGCTGAACACCAACTCAAAGGCCTTTGTTATAATTGTGATGACAAATATTTCCCAAGCCACAAGTGTAAGGAACAAAAGCTTTTTATGGGCATCTCAGAGGATATTTCAAAAGAGGAGGTTGAAACTCCCCTTGTGTCTGAGTCACCTGAACTCACTGACATCACCCCTCCCTCAAACCCTCCCGAAGTAGAACTGGTCATTTCCCTAAATGCTTTGACTGGCTTCTCTGCTCCCTAAACCCTCAAGCTAACTGGTTACATCAAGCATAGGAAGGTCATCATTCTGGTTGATAGTGGAAGCACCCATAATTTTATTCATCGCCGCATTGCCCAAGAAACTCATTGCTACATCCATGCAATCAATAATTTCCAAATCATCATTGCCAATGGTGGCTCCATGAAATGTGGAGGGCGTTGTTAAAATGCGTGTCTCCAAATTGGTAACTACCATATGAAATCTCATATGTTTTCTATCGACATGGGCAGTTGTGACATTGTGTTGTGTGCAGACTGGCTAAGGACTTTAGGTCCCATTCTCATGGATTTTAAGGAATTAACCATGCAATTTGACCAGGAGGGCCAACAATATAAGTTCCAAGGCATCACCATCGATTCACATGAGATCATCAGTTCCCATCGCATGGAAAAGATGCTCAAAAAAGTGTTGTGAGACATATTTAGTGATAGATTTCCTTCTATCCAAGACACCTGTAAAATATACATTACAATTATCATAGACCATCTCAATGTAACCATTATAGGTGACATTTGTGCTTCTGAAACACTAAAGCACCCATTTCATGTATCTGACAACATAATTAGCATGTGAAACATCTGGTCTTAACCATTTCATCACATACAACAAACCTCCTACTGAACTTACACGAGACATAACCTTTTCTTCTTTATAGATAGGACCTCTGCTTGAAGAAAACTTATAATGGGAAGCAAGAGGGATAAAAACTGGTTTTACAATGTTCATACTGAACTCCAACCACAACTTACCATTACCATCTCTGTGTACTTCTATGCCCATAATTTGTTTTGCTGCTCCTTGATCCCTCGTCTTAATTGTCCTGTTCACCTGAGTCATTTTCTTACTGATTTTATCCATGCTTCGGATTGCATTGATCATATCATAAACAAATAACATTAAGACTGTGAATGTACTATAAACTGTATAGTCATTCCTACCCTTTGATAAATTCTGACTCACTATGAAGGATTCAAACCTCTTGTATATTTGCCTAGGTACCAATAGGCCATACAATGAATTATCTAGCATGCAAACAAATTTACCGTTGCGATCTTGAAGCAACCCTTTTGGTTGTTCCATACATACTATATCTTTGTCAATGATGACTTTGTGAGAAGTAGGATCCCACAGACAACATCCCTTTATACCACCATCATAACTTGCAAAGATATAAAACAAGCAGGAATTTAAAAACAAAGATTTTAAGTCTAGAAATGATTTACCGTTTACCAGTACCTACAATTCTTTCTTTCTCTTATGAACTTGATCCTTTTGCCATAAACAAGAAGATACATCTGTCACTTCAGATGCCACTTCAATACTCCCTTCCATCTTATAAATGTTATCAACCTTTGTTTCCTTCATCACTACTAAACCACCTTTCGACAATGTGAGTGCTCCACCTTGACCTGTATACTTATATCCACAAGAATCCAACACTCCCAATTTGATTTAAGCTCAGGTACATATCTAACATCCGTTAATTCCTTAACAATACCATCGAACATCTTGATTCTAATACTACCAATCCCAACAGTTTTACAGGGAATACCATTTCCCATAAAAACTACACCCTCATCAATACATTGGTAAGAAATGAACCAATTTCTATGTGAGCACATGTGGTGGGAGCCACTTGAATCTAACTGCCATTCTTCTTGATATTGTAAATTACTAGAAACAAATAAAACTTGATCAATCATCCCTGAATTTGTTACAACCAAATTTGATTTCTTCGTAGAGATTTTCTCAGATTCCTTTCTCTTCCAACAATCTTTCTTGAGATGTCATGTTTTTCCACAGTACCAACATTTTGTTTTAACCTTTCTGCGTCTTGAATTATGTCGAGAAGAACTTCTCTCATTCTTCTCTTTAGTTCGACCTCTGACCACATCGCCTCTAAAGTTGAGGTTTCTTGACTAGATTTTCTCCTCATCTCCTCAGCCAACAAAGCTCCCACAACAGAGTCATAATCTAAAACATCTATTGAGCTAAATTTAATAGAGGTGACTAGATTATTCCAATACTCGGGAAACAAACACAATAGTGTAATAGCCTTATCTTCATCTTCGAATTTAACTTCCATACTAGTCAATTGAACTATAAGGGTATTAAAGGTGTTTAAATGGTCGACAATTTTTGTACCTTCTTTCATCCGCAAACTGTACAACTGTCTCTTCAAGTAGATCTTGCTCGTCAAGGATTTCATCATATATAGACTTTCCAACTTGCTCCATAAGCCTGATGTTGTATCCTATCCTACGATATTAAACAAAACATCATCCACCAGACATAAACGAATGGTACTAAGAGCTTTTGCATCCAGATCTTCCCATTCCTCATTTGTCATAGTCGTTGGTTTTTTTGTCTTGCCTGCCAATGCCTTTTGCAACCCTTGCTGTACCAGTAAATCCCGCATCTTGAGCTTCCAGAGCTCAAAGTTGCTTTTACCACTGAACTTTTCAACTTCAAACTTTGAACTCTGCATCTTAGCCATTAGCACAAAACCTCATAATGCCCAAATCACTGCTTATAATAACCAAAGCCCTTTAAAAGATAATGTGGAGGAAAAAATGGTATAAACACCACAAGGTTTAATAAAAAATCCTTTTACCAACCTCTTTTTTTA
>JZKD02S2250584.1:1162915-1188409 GCA_000966675.3 Picea glauca | reverse complement strand
TACTCCTTTCCTTTTCCTTTCTTAAGTCAACTTAAAAATATAACTTTTAACTTCTTGACTTTTTCCCCCCTTCGGTGTGAGACTATGACCTAGTGGGGGTGCCCAGGCCACTGAGCCTCCTCATTACCTCTCTAAGAGGTGGGGGACATTACATCTTCTACATCTATCTATCCTTCAAATACATAAATATCAAAATTAACTTGTACCTTGAAAGGCGAGGTGTCTCCAAAGTGGCTGCTTGATGAAGAAGCGCCTGCCCCTATCAGCAGGCCTTGAAGTATGTGGGCAAATTTCTCCATCATTTCATCCCTTTGTCCTGTGAGAGCTTGCTCAAGTAACAGATTGACAAAATCATCTGTTTCATCATTTTTCTTTTCTTCTATCAGTGAGGGTTTCTTGGGTGTGTGGGAGCGAATGTCCTCAAGAGAGACAAGCTTGAGACCAACCTTTCTATACTCATACCTTGTCGGGGACATGCACTGAAAAATGATCAAGAGCATCCTTCTCCAATACCACTAATCCAGATTATTTTCTGCACAAAATGAGAGTGGAGATATAATAAAGAAATATACAGAGATATATGAGATATCCAACAATATAACATAAATGTATCAGAGATGAAATCATAAACACAGAGATAGAGTAATACAATTTTTATTAATGAACGAAAATGTAGAAAGACCTAAAAAATACAGAGTGAAAGACTCGCCAGAATGGTGGTGGCTTATCTCTGAGAAGAGATGTGATCATTGTGCTCATTCGCAAGAAGATGATTATTAGAATGAGGCTCTAAGGGCCTTTTTAACATAAGGAAAATCCAAAACCCTAACCCCGGAAGATGAAAAGCCAAAAGGTTTGCGGGCCCCGATGGAGGTAGTTGATACGTCAACTTCACGAGGGTGTAATTTTTGCATAAGGTCTCCATTTGAGGCGCTCGATACACCCTTAGAAAGATCTATCCGAAGACTACAACTTTTGATGTGCCCGTTTTCCCAAAAAACGTCGTTTAGGGCCTCAAAACGACCCCAGAACTTTGGAACCCGAAAAACTGTCGAAAAACTGCCAAGATGGAAAATTGTTTTTTGATCCCATGGAATAGGTGGGTGGCCCAATATCCACTTGGATCAATCCTCCCTCCTTAGGAAGAAATGGTCTCCATTGCATTGATTTTCCGAGGGAGAGAGGGAAGCATTTGCTGAATTTGAATCTTGGTGAGTTGCATGCCTTGCTGGAGACGTCACGCTGCTCGGTTTGTGGAAGGTTGTCACAAAATTGTTGCTGGCGGGGTTGAATCTATTAAAATAGTCGGGCTACCTGATATGCCTGTGTGCATAAGGAACTTTTGTGATTTGCTGCAATCTTGTCGACCTGCTTCTGTTGGATAGAAGGTGCTTGGGGCGAGGCTATAGTGGTTGCAGTGTCCTTCTGTTCTCCTTTTGAACAGATTGTGAAGAAGCTGAATTTTGCAGTATGAGATACTACCTTGCAACATTGTTTAGGTGAAACAATAGTTAGAACTACCTCTAGTATTCTGTAGATATGACCCCCCAGAGTAACAATGACACTATAGGGTCGAGACTGATAGATAACATGGCGCTTCCACATATATGGTTGGCCCAAGAGAACATCACCAACATCTAATGGGGTAACATTACATAATACCTCATCCTTGAAGGGTTGGATGTCGTATGACAATTGACACTGCTGGCAGACATGAAGATGTCATCCCTAGCCAAGCCACCCGATGATGTATGACTGCGTGTGTGGTGTTGTCGACAATCCCAACTGTTTGTCGACTTCTGCTGAGATGAGGTTCTTCTGGCTTCTGCTATCAACAATAAAATGCAGCAGGGTCTCCTTCACCCACATCTGTGATCGAGAACATCCTTCTCCAATACCACTAATTCAGATTATTTTCTGCACAAAATGAGAGTGGAGATATAATAAATAAATATATAGAGATATCTCATATATCCAACAATATAACATAAATGTATCAGAGATGAAATCATAAACACAGAGATAGAGTAATACAATTTCTATTAATGAACGAAAATGTAGAAAGACTGTAAAAATACAGAGTGAAAGACTCGCCAGAATGGTGGTGGCTTATCTCTGAGAAGAGATGTGATCACTGTGCTCATTTGCAAGAAAATGATTATTAGAATGAGGCTGTAAGGGCCTTTTTAACATAAGGAAAATCCAAAACCCTAACCCCGGAAGATGAAAACCCAAAGGTTTGCGGGCCCCGATGGAGGTAGTTGATGCGTCAACTTCATGGGGGTGTAACTTTTGCATACTATCTCCATTTGAGGCGCTCAATACACCCTTAGAAAGATCTATCTGAAGATTAGAAATTTTGATGTTCCTGTTTTCCCAAAAAACGTCGTTTAGGGCCTCAAAACGACCCCAGAACTTTGGAACCCGAAAAACTGTTGAAAATCTGCCAAGATGGAAAATTGTTTTTTGAGCCCGTTGAATAGGTGGGTGGCCCAATATCCACCTGGATCAATCCTCCCTCTTTAGGAAGCAATGGTCTCCATTGCATTGAGTTCCTGGGGGAGAGAGGGAAGCATTTTCTGAATCTGAATCTTGGTGAGTTGCATGCCTTGCTGGGGACGTCACGCTGCTCGGTTTGTGGAAGGCTGTCACAAACTTGTTGCTGGCGGGGTTGAATCTGTTCAAATAGTTGGTCTACCTGATATGCATGTGTGCAGAAGGAACTTTTTTTCTTTGATGCAATCTTGTTGACCTGCTTCTGTTGGATAGAAGGTGCTTGGGGCGAGGCTGTAGTGGTTGAAGTGTCCTTCTGTTCACCTTTTGAACAGATTTGGAAGAAGCTGAATTTTGCAATATGAGATACTACCTTGCAGCATTGTTTAGGTGGAACAATAGTCGGAACTACCTCTAGTATTCTGTATATATGACTCCCTAGAGTAACAATGACACTATAGGGCCGAGATTGATAGATAACATGGCGCTTCCACATATATGGTTGGCCCAAGAGAACATCACAAACATCTAACGGGGTAACATTACATAATACCTCATCCTTGAAGGGTTGGATGTCGTATGACAATTGACATTGCTGGAGGACATGAAGATCTCATCCCTAGCCAAGCCACCCGATGATGTATGACTCTGTGTGTGGTGTTGTCGACAATCCCAAATATTTGTCGATTTCTACTGAGATGAGGTTCTTCTGGCTTCCGCTATCAACAATAAAATGCAACAGGGTCCCCTTCACCCACACCTGTGAATGAAAAACATGCTCCCCTTCTTTTGGATCTGTTGGTTCTTCTGGTTGAATTGTTGTGGTTGCAACAATAGTAGTGGGGTCTGCATCGATGATCTTTCTTTTACCAGTATTTTCATAATCAAATTTTGAATCAGGGTTCAACTCCTTCTGTTTGATCTCAGCTACCAATAATTGTTTTGAGTGACATTCATCAGTTTTGTGCTAGGGGATTTTGTGGAAATCACAACATTTTCCACTGTACTTCTTTGTCTTTCCGTGACTCTTATTTTCCCATTTCTTGGATTGGTTTTCAGGAGAATGTTTGTTAGTGCCGTCTTTCTCATAATTTGGTTGTTGCGGATTTTCAAACCCGAACTCTTGTTTGTTCTGGTTCTTAAATTTCTGCTCGATTTTAACAACATATCGATAAGCAGAACCGAGTGATGAGATGTCCTAAAAATCCATTTTAGTTTGGATGTATCTGTGTAGAGCCCCACAATATTTCAAAACTAGATGTCGCTCAAAGTCTTTGATACCCAACTTGATGCACAAGGTATGGAAGGTATTGGTGATATAGATAACTGCTTGGCCCCTCTCTTTCCATAGTGTGGTCCATCTCATGTATTGGTCCTCATAGTTGCCAACAGGGTCATATTGTTCCTTACCGCATCCATAAAAAAATCCCAAGTGGGCTTGGCCCCATATATTCTAGACTCTTCTGTGGAAATTTTCTTTGAGTATGTTTTCCACCAATGTTTGACATGAGGGAGATCTTTAAGGAGTGCGAAGGTGATATTTTCTTTGTCAGAAAAATTGCAAACAAAGAATTAACCTTCTAGTAGATTTAACCATTTGTCTAGGGCTTCTGCATCTATCTATCCTTCAAATACAGAAATATCAAAATTAACTTGTACCTTGAAAGACAAGGTGTCTCCAAAGTGGCTGCTTGATGAAGAAGCGTCTGCTCCTATCGGTAGGCCTTGAAGTATGTGGGCAAATTTCTCCATCATTTCATCCCCCTGTCGTGTGAGAGATTGCTCAAGTAACAGATTGATAGAATCGTTTGTTTCATCATTTTTCTTTTCTTCCACCAATGAGGGTTTCTTGGGTGTGTGAGAGTGATTGTTCTCAAGAGAGACAAGCTCGAGACCAACCTTGCTATACTCAGACCTCCTTGGGGACATGCACTGAAAAATGATCAAGAGCATCCTTCTCCGATACCACTAATCCAGATTATTTTCTCCAAAAAATGAGAGTGGAGATATAATAAATAAATATACAAAGATATCTCAGATATCCAACAATATAACATAAGTGTATCAGAGATGCAATCATAAACCCAGAGATAGAGTAATACAATTTCTATTAATGAACGAAAATGTAGAAAGACTGTAAAAATAAAGAGTGAAAGACTCACCAGAATGGTGGTGGTTTATCTCCGAGAAGAGATGTGACTACTGTACTCATTCGCAAGAAGATGATTATTATAATGAGGCTCTAAGGGCCTTTTTAACATAAGGAAAACCCAAAATCCTAAACTTGGAAGATGAAAAGCCAAAAGGTTTGCGGGCCCCGATGGAGGTAGTTGATACGTCAACTTCTTGGGGGCATAAATTTTGCATACGGTCTCTATTTTTTGTGCTCGATACACCCTTAGAAAGATGTATCTGAGGACTTCAACTTTTGATGTGCCCATTTTCCCAAAAAACGTCGTTTAGGGCCTCAAAACAACCCCAGAACTTTGGAACCCGAACAACTGCTGAAAAACTGCCAAGATGGAAAATTGTTTTTTGAGCCAGTGGAATAGGTGGGTGGCCCAATATCCACTTGGATCAATCCTCCCTCCTTAGGAAGAAATGGTCTCCATTGCATTGAGTTCCCGGGGGAGAGAGGGAAGCATTTGCTGAATTTGAATCTTGGTGAGTTGCATGCCTTGCTGGAGACGTCGTGCTGCTCGGTTTGTGGAAGGCTATCGCAAACTTGTTGCTGGTGGGGTTGAATCTGTTCAAATAGTCAGGCTACCTGATATGCCTGTGTGCAAAAGGAACTTTTGTTCTTTGCTGCAATATTGTCGACCTGCTTCTGTTGGATAGAAGGTTCTTGGGGAGAGGCTGTAGTGGTTGCAGTGTCCTTATGTTCACGTTTCGAACAGATTCTGAAGAAGTTGAATTTTGCAGTATGAGATACTACCTTGTGGCATTGTTTAGGTGGAACAATAGTCAGAACTACCTCTGGTATTTTGTAGATATGACCCCCCAGAGTAACAATGACACTACGGGTTCGAGACTCATAGATAACATGGTGCTTCCACATATATGGTTGGACCAAGAGAACATCACAAACATCTAATGGGGTAACATTACATAATACCTCATCCTTTAAGGGTTGGATGTCATATGACAATTGACACTGTTGACTGACACAAAGATCTCATCCCTAGAGAATCCACCTGATGATGTATGGCTGCGAGTGTGGTGTTGTTGACAATCCCAACTATTTGTCGACCTCTTCTGAGATGAGGTTCTTCTGGATTCCGCTATCAACAACAAAATGCAGCAGGGTCCCCTTCACCCACATTTATGAATGAAAAAGGTACTCCCCCTCTTCTGGATCTGTTGGTTCTTCTGGTTGAATTGTTGTGGTTGCTACAATAACGGTGGGGTCTGCATCGATGATCTGTCTTTTACCAGTATTTTCAGAATAAAATTTTGAATCAGGGTTCAACTCCTTGTCTTTGATCTCGGCCACCAATAATTGTTTTGAGCGACATTCATTAGTGTTGTGCTCATGGATTTTGTGGAAATCGCAACATTTTCCATTGTACTTCTTCATCTTTCCGTTACTCTTATTTTCCCGTGGCTTGGATTGGTTTTCGGGAGAATGTTTGTTAGGGTCATCTTTCTCATAACTTGGTTGTTGCGGATTTTCAGACCCAAACTTTTGTTTGTTTTGGTACTTAAATTTCTGCTCGATTTTAATAGCATATCGATAAGAAGAACCGAGTGATGAGATATCCAAAAAATCCATTTCAGTTTGGATGTATCTGTGTAGAGCCCCACAATATTTCATAACCAGATGTCACTCAGAGTCTTTGATACCCAATTTGGTGCACAAGGTATGGAAGGTATTGGTGATCTACATAATTGCTTGGCCCCTCTCTTTCCACAGTGTGGTCCATCTCATGTATTGGTCCTCATAGTTGCCAACATGGTAATATTGTTCCTTACCACATCCACAAAAAATCCCAAGTGGGATCGACCCCATATATTCCAGACTCCTCTGTGGAACTTTTCTTTGAGTAAGTTTGCCACCAATGTTTGACATGAGGGAGAGCTTTAAGGAGTGCGAAGGTGATATTTTCTTTGTCAGAGAAATTGTGAACATAGAAATAACCTTCTAGTAGATTGAACCATTTGTCTGGGGCTTCTGCATCTATCTGTCCTTCAAATAAAAAAATATCAAAATTAACTTGTACCTTGAAAGGTGAGGTGTCTCCAAAGTGGCTACTTGATGAGGAAGCGCCTGCTCCGATCGACAGGCCTTGAAGTATGTGGGAAAATTTCTCCATCATGTATGGCTGTGGGTGTGGTGTTGTCGACAATCCCAACTATTTGTTGAGCTTTGCTGAGATGAGGTTCTTCTGGCTTCCACTATCAACAATAAAATGCAGCAGGGTCCCCTTCACCCACATCTGTGAATGAAAAAGGTGCTCCCCTTCTTCTGGATCTGTTGGTTCATCTGGTTGAATTGTTGTGGTTGCGACAATAACAGTGGCATATGCATCGATGATCTGTCTTTTACTAGTATTTTTAGAATCAAATTTTGAATCAGGGTTCAACTCCTTGTCTTTGATCTCGGCCACCAATAATTGTTTTGAGTGACATTCATCAGTGTTGTGCAAGGGAATTTTATGGAAATAACACCATTTTCTAGTGTCCTTCTTCATCTTTCCCTGACCCATCTTTTCCTGTGGCTTGGACTGGTTTTCGAGAGATTCTTTGTTAGGGTTGTCTTTCTCATACTTTGGTTGTTGTGGATTTGTAGACCCAAACTCCCATTTGTTCTGGTGCTTAAATTTATGCTCGATTTTAACAACATATTGATAAGAAGAACCGAGTGATGAGATGTCTAGAAAATCCATTTTAGTTTGGATGTATCTGTGTTGAGCCCCACAGTATTTCCAAACTAGATGTCACTCAAAGTCTTTGATACCCAACTTGGTAGGCAAGGTATGGAAGGTATTGGTGAACTCCGGAACTGCTTGGCCCCTCTCTTGCCACAGTGTGTTCCATCTCTTGTAAATGTCCTCATAGTTACCAACATGGTAATACTATTCCTTTACCGTATCCAAAAAAAAATCCCAAGTGGGTTTGACCCCATATATTCCAGTCTCCTCTATGGAAATTTTCTCCCAGTAAGTTTCCCACCAATGTTTGACATGGGAGAGATATTTAGGGAGTGTGAAGGTGATATTTTCTCTGTTGGAAAAATTGTGAACAAAGAAATAACCTTCTAGTAGATTTAACCATTTGTTTAGGGCTTCTACATTTATCTGTCCTTCAAATATAGGAATATCAAAGTTAACTTGTACCTTGAAAGATGAGGTGCCTCCAAAGTGGCCACTTGATGAAGAAGTGCATGCTGCTATCGACAGGCATTGAAGGATGTGGCCAAAGTTCTACATCATTTCATCCCTCTATCCCATGAGAGATTAATCAAGCAACAGATTGATAGAATTGTCTTGTAACACCTTGTTTCACCCAGTCTGTAAAAATAACTATATTGACCAAGAACTATGGCAAACTCAAATATGTGAATTCTTGATTTGATGGACCTTTGTATAAAAGGTCGATGAATGTAAATTATGTTATGATTATGTGTTGCACGACTGTTGGGAAGGGGGATGTGCTAAAAGAGACCACGATGGCTAATGAGAGGTGGTGGAAGGCACTTGGAATGGTTGTGTTAACTTCCACCGAACCAATACCGTACTGGTTTTTACTTGCTTGAAGACCAAAGCAACTCTCTGACCCTGGAATGAATTACCCGCCATGATGGTAGGTGGGGAGGCTCCTCAAGAGTTAATGAGGGGATGGTGGCAAAATGCCCATCATCCGTAGAAGCTCTCAAACCTGATCGTGGACGGGGGAATTTGCGCCACACACAATCTTGTAGAAAAGGCAAGAAAGGAAGTGTAGGGAACATGAAGAGAGAACATGCACGATAGGGATCGCGGAAGAGAACCGGGAGGAACTCTGGAAATACAAGGAGTTCTGAACAAAGGAGGAGGAGAGTAACATTCATCCTTGACTTTCGTTGAGCTAGAAGTAGGAGACTGAATCTCAAGCATCATGGTCTAGCTCGGGTGTGGCTAGTGATAAATTTGTCTGGAGTCACTGAGCCTACGGTTGGGTGGAAACGAGCACCCCTCTCAGCAGTTGCGTCATGCCTGGTGTTTCTGATAAGTGTTTATGTCTTGTATTTTGAATTGAATATCATGGATGCATGCTCATGTTTATATGCTCATAAATGGTTTCTGTATAAAAGTGACTGCCTTGTGTTTTGATTGGGAATAATGGATGCATGCCTATAATTATATATGACCATAATCGACTTATGCATAAAATGAATGAGTTCAGAATACGAGTCCATTCTCTTGAGAATTGTCCCATCTACTTGACTCACGCTCTGTCCTGGTTTAATTTTTTGAAGGCACATTTTTCTGGGGAGTTTCCTCACATTTCAAAGTTGGAGTGAGTTCCTTGAAAAGACTACCATTATAGAAAACCCACGAGTTAACTTTACCCCGGTCACAGAGTTCATAGCTCGGTGAATTAGGAAGGCATCTGAGTCAGGTCACCAAGCCTAGGGATAATTACCCAAGAATCATCTGAAGGACTAGATGACCTGGGCTTGGAAACCTTGTACAAGAAAGAGTAGTTCTCTCAGGTTTCGAAGTCATGGGAGTTCAAAGCCCTGAGAGGTTGAATCTCATGAATCAAGCTCATAAAGGATAGTGAGTACCATTTATCGAAAGAGAATACCCCATCGTTAGGTAGACGAACAGTCGGAATCCTTTCGGAAATACCCCAGATTGGTCAAGACCGACAGATCTATAGGAGGAGCACATGCGCTAACACCTCAACCCCTTCAGCCTTCGCAAGTAGCGATGGGATCCAGGACCATAGATCGAAGGATCTGTCAGATATTTATTGACCGTCGATCTTAACCTTTGCATAGGCAAGAGAGTGGACTTGAAAAACGTCCTGAAAGTCCCAAAGTATTAAGAACCATCTATTAGCATAAGACACATGGCAGTCGGGTAGCATTTCACTGACTCGCGACTTGAAGTGGTCAAAGGGTAGAACTGCATGAACTCACGATTCGAGAAATCATGATGTGATCATGGTCATTGACCCATGAGTGATCTGGACCATTGGTTTAGCGTGAATCAGTTTCGATGTTTCGACACCCAGGAAACGAAAGGGCAAGACCCCTCATTTTCCCCAGTCGCGAAATCCCAGTATACGAAACTTAAAATCAGTTTAGCATGAATAAGTTTCGGCTTTTCAGAACCTAGGAAACCAAAGGGAAAGACCCCTCATTTTTTCCAGTCACAAAATCTCGGTATATGAAAACCCAAATTGGTTTAGCATGAATAAGTTTCAGTGTTTCGACACCTGGGAGACCAAAGGGAAGACCCCTCGTTTTTGCAAGTTGTGAAATCCTGGTACACGAAACCCCGATGCGCTCTGTGGATGAGCCCTAGGTCACAAGACAAGGTCATGTGGTAGGAAGGAGGAGTCCCGAAAGGATTTGGATCGTCCATTTGTAGAGAACATGTGGCGAAGATTTAAATCCACTGGGGTTCTGGACATCAGAGGAATAGGTGTGAAGACCCCACCAGAAATCCTGAAAGGTAGAATGTCAGGATTTAATCCAAGCCGTTTATCAAGTTGATGATCTGGACCATAGATCCAGATGATACCGGGCTTTCAGGTTTCGAGGATTGAAGGAACAAGGGTTCCTTGCAACAAGAATCTTGAAATTTGAGTTCTGATAGCGCCTTTTGGTGTTAGCATGTGTTCACTGAGGTGGTCGCATGGAGTAGGAAAAAGGGGAGCAAAGGAGCTCGTTAACCCCATTTTGGGTTTTGGAATTTCAAGGGACAGGGAGCCGGGGAGAGCTCGCACACAGAAATCCCAAAATGCGAAAGCTGGAAGTGCCTTTTTGGTAAGGCCTGTGGTCATAGCCAACGATCATATGGAGGAAGATAAGGGAAGGGATGGTCTACGCTAGGCCCCATAGAAATTCAGGGATTCTGTCCCTCAAAGAAAAGACAAAAAATCTAGGTTGTTGTAGTGGGTATGTGACAAATTGGTATCAGAGCATGGTTACAACACTTGGCTTGCTTGGGCTCATGAACGAGTTGCGCAGAAACTCCATTTGAAGTACTCTTAAAAGGAGTAACCCTTTATCTTAACCCCCTTTATCAAAAGCCGAAGTCAAGAATGAAAATTCCTATTGTGTTTATGCATTTGAAAAATATGAATTATGCACTGATTGTGAATGAATATAATTTTGACTAACAACAAGTGTTTTTCCTGCACAACAAGCGGACGATCAACCGTGGGAAACTGCAGATTCATAGAATGGTGACACACCACAAAGTGGGGGATGGCTCCCACAATAGAGGTGAAGAGTCTAATGAAAAGAGAGTGGCAGAGACCCCTCCAGATCTAGATGAGACTGTGAGAAGCCTCATGGTCGAATTACAGAGTTGCAAGGCCGATAATGAGAGGTTGATAAAAGAGCAAGAGAAGCAAAGAAAAATTAATGCAGTCTTGCTGCAGTGTTTATCCGACATACAAAGACAATTGCAGCATGGACCTGAAACCAGTCACACGGACTGACGACAACCAAAGAAAAGTCGAAGTCCACCTGAGATACATAAATGTAAAAGGGATTCACGAAGAAGACATATCTTGGGAACAATTTGAGAAATACTTTAGAAATAAGTATCTGTCAGAAAAGTATTTCAACGAAAAGACTAAAGAATTCTATGAACTCAAGCTGGGGCAACTTACCATAGAAGAATATGTCAGCAAATTCCTCGAGTTGTTGAGGTACGTACCCTATATAAAAGCAAAAAAGGAAAAGGTGCAATGATTCATTAGTGTACTACCTAAGGAATATCATAGTAGGATTGAGTTTGATGAGCCAAAGACCCTAGAACACACTATCCGAAAGGCAAGATATTTTTTTGAATAGCTTGGGCATCGGACAGAACCTCGAAAAGGATGGAAGCAGAAGAATAGTTTGAGATTCTAGGAAAAGGGGTTTAAATCCCCAAGATTTAAAAATTATAAAAAGAACTGAAGGATGAGCTTCCCAAACCGAAGTGTACACCAGCAGAATTTCTCCTCCCAGGGTGGAAATAAACCTTCTGGATCTACCCCAGGAAAGATTGATAACCTAAAGAGAGAACCCTTGAAATGTTGGGGTTGTGGAGAAGAACATCTACTGAGGGTCTGCCCGCACCGACAACAGAATAGTCAGAGAATTTACAACATTCAAGAAGCTACCACTGTCAATGACGTGGCCAGGAGCATGCCAAAAATTTATGCAGCCTTGGATAATAAATAAGATGACCACCAAGCTTCGATGGTGGATATGGAAGGTATGATCACCAACCATCTAGTGTCTATTCTAATTGACCCTAGTTCAAATTTGCGTTATATATCCCCTAAGGCTGTTGATAAGTGTAAATTACAACCACATAAACATGCCAAGCCATGGTTGGTACAGTTAGCCACTGGCACCAAAAGAAAGGTAGCAGAGGTCATACCAGCTTGCCAATTCACTATGGGTGAATTCCTGTTATAACCCTAAATTGCACCACACATGCTTACCTGGCATTAGGCCAACTCATATCCCTTCTTTTCCAAAACTCCGTTGAACAACTCTTTGAAAATACTCTTGTGTAAAGGCCCACGCGCCCTAACCCATTACTACATGCGTGTACATGCTGGATGAATCACAACATCCCGCGTGTACCTACAAAAGCAATAAAAAAGGAAAGTTGCCGACAGAACAAAAAGCTATGTGTTAGTTAACTGAAACTCTCGGCCATGCATGGCCGAGGGTTCATCCAAAAACCTAGCTCCTTCTAGCCTATAAAAGAAGGGGTAGGGGTACCATTTGGAGGAGGAAAAAATATAGCAAAGAAACTCTACCCATTTACGTATTCCATTTTCCCAACCCTTTAGCCTTTCCTAATGCCAAAGGAGATTTAAAGAAAAGCAGTTGAAGGACAGAAGAAGAGGATCCTAGGATCGGGTTCAAGGAGTGGTAGCTGGTCTCAACTTTTGTAAGTTGACTCATTTTAAGTAATAAAGAGAATGCTTTTCCCGTCCCAATTCATGAACTTTCTATGGTTTGATTAGTTTATGTTTGATTTCTAACCCGTTAATATAGAAGTAGCATGCATGCATAGTTGTTGCTTGTCTTGAGTGCAGGTCATATTTAGAAGGAGCCTTGCGAACAAGTAATCAAGCACAATGGAGGATCGACATCAAACGCCGGTAACAAGGTAGGTGGATCTTTCCATGCATTTACTGAGAAAAGGGGATTTAAATCTAGGGATGTAGGTAGAAAGTAGTTTATA
This sequence comes from Picea glauca, assembly GCA_000966675.3. Classification (NCBI taxonomy): domain Eukaryota; kingdom Viridiplantae; phylum Streptophyta; class Pinopsida; order Pinales; family Pinaceae; genus Picea; species Picea glauca. The sequence goes on along the minus strand of JZKD02S2250584.1, from coordinate 1,175,504 downwards.
TTCGGTCAAATCTGCATGCAAAGTCTAAACTCTATTTGCTAGTCCATAGGGTGTTTTTCCCAACAACAATTCCCCACCCAAGCAACCCTTAACATATTACCCCTAGGATCGTATGACCTGTTGATTGGTATGGATTGACTAGCCACATATAAATCCAGACTAGACTGTTACCATAAAACCTTAGAATGTGTAAGTGAAGAAGAAAGAAGGATAACCCTTCAAGGGATCCAAAAACCTGTCTCAGTGAGACGAATATCAACCCTTCAAATGAGAAAGTATCGTAGAAAGGGATGTCCACTGTATGTGATACAAGTGTTGGAATCAGTTGAAGATGAAAAACCAAGCCTCGATGACCACCCCACACTAAGAGAATATAGAGATGTGTTTCTGGAAGAGGTACCAGGTTTACCTCCGAGAAGGGACATTGACTTCTCAATAGAACTTGCACCAAGAGCAGTGCCCATGTATAGGACACCCTATAGGATGATCACACTCGAGCTAGTTGAGCTTAAATTACAACTAAAATAAATGATGGACAAAGGCTATATCCGGCCCAGCGTTTCCCCATGGGGAGCACCAGTTCTGTTTGTGAAGAAGAAAGATGGTACTCTTTGACTGTGCATGGATTATAGATAGCTCAATAAGGTAACCATAAAGAACAAGTACCCCTTACTCCGGATTGATGACTTGTTCAATCAATTGGGTGGTGCTTCCATCTTCTCAAAGATAGACTTGAGATCTGGATACCATCAATTCCGAATCAAGGGTGAAGACATCCAAAAAACTGCCTTTAGGATGAGATATGGTCACCATGAGTTTGTGGTAATACCATTTATATTAACCAATGCCCCTGCCATTTTTATGTGCTTGATGAACAATGTGCTCAACAAATTCCTAGACAAATTTGTACTAGTTTTTATTAACGATATATTAATTTACTCCAAGAATAGAGAGGAACATGAGGAAAATATTAGACTTGTGCTTCAAGTGCTAAGAGAACATTAGCTCTATGCCAAATTTAACAAGTGCAACTTTTTCCAAAATCAAATACAATACTTGGGCCATGTCATATCTGAAAAAGGAGTAGCAGTAGACCCTGACAAAATCCGGTCTATCATGGAATGGCCTACCCCAAAGGACGTTTCGAATATCAGATCCTTTATGGGCTTAGCAGGATACTATAGGAGATTTATAAAAGGATTCTCCAAGATTGGTTGTCCAATCATTTCCCTCCAAAAGAAGGGATATAAATTCACGTGGACACAAGAATTTGAAGAAAGATTTCAATCCCTAAAACATCTACTGACCCACGCACCTATGTTGAAGATCGCCGATCCCGAAGCTGACTTCCTCGTGTGCACAGATGCCTGCAAGGAAGGGCTTGGAGGAGTCCTTATGCAAGAAGGAAGTGTAGTCTTCTATGAATCCCCAAAATTTAATGAGCACGAAGCCAACTATGTAACCCATGATCTAGAGCTGGCCGCCATAGTGCATGCATTGAAAATGTGGAGGCATTACCTCCTGGGAAGGAAATTCATACTCATGACAGACCACTGTGGATTGTGACATCTGTTTGACCAACCAAAACTCAATGCTAGACAAGCTAGGTGGATGGCCCTTCTTAGTGAGTTTGATTTCAAAATCGAACATATCAAGGGAAAGGAAAATAAGGTGGCCGATGCCCTTAGCAGAAGTATGAAAACAATTCATCTGGTAGTGGTGAGCACCTGCAAGACCAACGTCGGGGAAAGAGTTAAGAATGCACAAGAAACAAACACATTCTTCTAGACCGTAACCTCATACCTAGAGCAAGAACCCACATGGATAAAGTATGAAGGCTACCAGATGATAGATGGAGGCCTACTGACTTATAGAAACAGATTGTATATTCCAGATTGTGACGACTTGAAGAGGTTCATAATGGATGAACTACATAAAAGACCATATACTGGTCATCCAGGATACTAGAAGATGATGACAACCACTAAGAAACAATTCTATTGGCTTGGATTGAAGAAAGACATAGATGAGTACTTAGCCAAATGCATAGAATGCCAACAGGTTAAAGTAGAAAACCGACACCCAGTAGGATTATTACAACCTCTACCAATCCCGGAATGGAAATGGGAAACCATCTTCATGGATTTCATCACCAGATTACCAACCTCGACCAAACAGAATGACGCCATCATGGTAGTGGTGGATAAATTGAGCAAGTCCACTTATTTTATCCCCGTCAAGTTGACTTGCAAGGCAATAGACATCACCAATGTATTCATAAAGGAGATATTCAGACTACATGGTATGCCTAAAGAGATCGTGTTTGATAGAGACACGAAATTTACTTCCAACTTTTGGAAATCCTTGGTGGTTGGTTTGGAGACCAAATTACTGTTTAGCACAACCTATCATCCTCAAACCGATGGATAGATAGAAAGAGTGAACCAAATATTAGAATACATGCTAAAGATGCATGTAATGCATCAACCCCAAAAGTGGGAATATTACCTACCACTGGTGGAATTCGCCTACAACAACGACTACCAAGAATCCCTGAAGACAAGTCCTTTTGAAGTCCTCTATGGTAGGCCGTGCAACACTCTAGTCAGTTGGAGTAATCCCATAAACAAAATTACTATTGGACCTGACATGTTGAAAGAAATGGAACAACAAGTGATTCAGATAAAACAAAATCTAAAGGTTGCTCAGAACAGACAGAAAAGTTACGCCGACCGAAAGAGAAATCCAAGAGAATTCAAGACGAGAGACCACATATATCTCAGAGTTAGGCCCAGGAAGAGTTCACTGAGGATGGGATCTTGTGCCAAGTTGGCACCTCAATATTGTGGACCCTTTGAAATTCTATATAGAGTGGGACTTGTAGCCTATAGGCTAGCACTTCCTCCCATAGTAAAAGCACATAATGTTTTCCATGTTTCATTATTGAAGAAATATATACACGATTATAATCATATAATTGACTGGTCTGTGATCCAAGTGGAACCGGAGGGAGAATTCCTGCCAGTACCTCAATGCATATTGGACAGAAAGGAAACCCCACTCAGGAACAGAACCATTGCACAGGTCAAGGTGTAGTGGAAACATTTTGGCCCAAATCAGGCTACATGGGAAATGGAAGATGCCATGAAACATGCATATCCGATTTTGTTTACTTCTATACATACATGTCATATTGATAGATAGAACATCGAGGATGATGTTACTTTAAGGGGGAGGGAATTGTAACACCCTATTTCCCCCAGTCTGTAAAAATAACTATATTGACCAGGAACTATGGACAACTCAAAGATGTGAATGTTTGATTTGACGAACCTTTGTATAAAAGGTTGATGAATGTAAATTATGTTATGATTATGTGTTGCGTGACTGCTGGGAGGGGGGATGTGCTAAAAGATACCACGATGTCTAATGAAAGGTGGTGGAAGGGACCTAGAATGGTTGTGTTAAATTCCACCGAACCAATACCGTACTGGTTTTTACTTGTTCAAAGACCAAAGTAACTCTCTGAACCTAGAATGAACTACCTGCCATGATGGTAGGTGGGGAGGCTCCTCAAGAGTTAATGAGGATATGGGGGCAAAAATCCCATCCATAGAAGCTCTTAGACCTGACCACGAATGGGGGAATTCGCCCCACACACAATCTTGCAGAAAAGGCAAAAAAGGAAGTGTGGGGAACAAGAAGAGAGAACACGTGCGATAGGGATCACGGAAGAGAACCGGGAGGAACTCTGAAAATACAGGAAGTTCTAAATAGAGGAGGAGAAGAGTAACCTTCGTCCTTGATTTCCATTGAGAAGGAAGTACGAGACTGAATCTCAAGAATCATGGTCTAGCTCGGGGGTGGCTTGTGGTAAATCCGTCTGGAGTCACTGAGCCCGGTTGGGTGGAAATGAGCACCCCTCTCAGCAGTCGCGTCATGCCTAGTGTTTCTGATAAGTGTTTATGTCTTGTATTTTGAATTGAATATCCTAGATGCATGCTCATGTTTATATGGTCATAAATGGTTTCTGTATAGAAGTGATTGACTTGTGTTTTGATTGGGAATAATGGATGCATGCCTATACTTATATATGATCATAATCGGTTTATGTATAGAATGAATGAGTTTAGAATATGAGTTCGTTCTCTTGAGAATTGTTCCATCTACTTGACTCGCGCTCCGTCCTGTTTTAATTTCCCGAAGGCACCTTTTTCCGGGGAGTTTCCTCACATTTTAGAGTCGAAGTGAGTTCCTTGAAAAGACTACCATTATAGAAAACCCACGAGTTTACCCCGGTCACAGAGTTCATAGGTCGGAAAATTAGGAAGGCATCTCAGTTAGGTCACCAAGCCTAGGGATAATTACCCAAGAATCATTTGAAGGTCCACATGACCCAGGTCTGGAAACCTTGTACAAGAAAGAGTAGTTCTCTCAGGTTTCGAAGTTGTGGGAGCTCGAAGCCCTGAGAGGTTGAATCTTGTGAATCAAGCTCAGAAAGGATAGCAAGTCCCATTTATCTAAAGAGAATACCCCATCGTTTAGTAGACGAATGGTCGGAATCCTTTCGGAAATACCCCAGATCGGTTAAGACCGACAAATATAGAGGAGGAGCGCAGGCGCTAACACCTCGACCCCTTCATCCTTCGCAAGTAGTGATGGGATCCAGGACCATAGATCTAAGGATCTGTCAGAGCTCTATTGACCATCGATATTAACCTTTGCATAGGTAGGAGAGTGGACTCGACAAACGTCCTGAAAGTCCCGAAGTATTCAGAATCGTCCATCGACATAGGACACGTGGCAGTCGGGTAGCATTTTGTTGACTCACGGCTTGAAGTGGTCAAAGGGTAGGACTGGACGAACTCACGATTCATGAAATCATGATGTGATCGTGGTCGTTGATCCATGAGTGATCTGGACCATCGGTTTAGCGTGAATAAGTTTCGGTATTTCGACACCCGGGAAACCAAAGATCAAGACCCCTCGTTTTCTCCAGTTGTGAAATCCCGGTATACGAAACCACGAATCGGTTTAGCATGAATAATTTTCGTCGTTTCAGCACCCGGGAAACCAAAGGGCAAGACCCCTTGATTTTTCGAGTCGTGAAATCCTGGTATACGAAACCCCGAATCGGTTTAGTGTGAATAAGTTTCAGCGTTTCGGTACCTGGGAAACCAAAGGGAAAGACCCCTCATTTTTGCAAGTTGTGAAATCTCGGTACACAAAACCCCGACGCGCTCTGTGGATGAGCCCTAGGTCATAGGACATGGTCATGTGGTAGGAAGGAGGAGTCCCGAAAGGATTTGGACCATCCATTTGTAGAGAACACGTGGAGAAGATATAAAGCCACTAGGGTTTTGGACATCAAAGGAATAGGAGTGAAGACCTCGCCAGAAATATCGAAAGGTAGAATGTCAGGATTTAATCTGGGCCGTTGATCAAGTCGACGATCTGGACCATAGATCTAGATGATACCGGACTCTCAGGTTTTGGGGATTGAAGGAACAAGGGTTCCTTCCAATAGGAATCTAGAAGGTCGAGTTCCAGTAGTGCCATTTGGTGTTAGCATGTGTTCACTGAGGTGGTCGTATGGAGTAGGAAAAAGGGGAGCCAAGGAGCTTGTTAACCCCATTTTAGGTTTTTGCATTTCAAGGGACAGGGAGTCGGGGAGAGCTCACACACAGAAATCCTGAAACGCGAAAGATGGAAGCGCCTTTTTGGTAATGCCTGTGGTCATAGCCAATGATCATATGGAGGAGGATAAGGGAAGGGATGGTCTATGCTAGGCCCCATAGAAATTCATGGATTCTGTCCCTCGAAGAAAAGATGAAAAATCTAGGTTTCCGTAGTGGGTATGTGACATGTCTTCTCCGTCATTTTTCTTTTATTCCACCATTGAGGGGATCTTGGGTGTGCGAGAGTGATTTTCCTCAAGAGATACAATCTCGAGACCCAACTTGCTATACTCAGACCTCGTCGAGGACTTGCATTGAAAAGCGATCAAGAGCAACCTGCTCTGATACCACTGATCGAGATTATTTTCAGCATGAAATGAGAGTGGAGATATAATAAAGAAATATACAAATATATCTCACATATCCATCAATATAAATAAATGTATCAGAGATGCAATCATAAATACAGAGATATAGTAATACAATTTCTATTAATGAGAGAAAATGTACAAATACTGTAAAAATACGGAGTGAAAGACTTGCTAGAATGGTGGCGGCTTATCTATGAGAATAGATGTGATGACTGCGCTCATTCTCAAGAAGATGATTATTACAATGAGGATCTAAGGGCCGTTTTAACATAAGGAAAATCCAAAACCCTAACCCCGAAAGATGAAAATCCAAAAGGTTTGTGGGCCTCGATGGAGGTAGTTAATACATCAGCTTCTCGAGGGCGTAACTTTTGCATACGATCTTTGTTTGCGATGGTCGATACACCATTAGAAATATCTATCCGAGGAATACAACTTTTAATGTGAGCAACATGTAAGGAAAATCTTATGTTGCTCCCTGTTTTCCCAAAACACGTTGTTTAGGGCCTCAAAATGGTCCCGGAAGTTTGGAACCCGAAAAACTTCCAAGATGAAAAACTATTTTTCGAGCTAGTGGAATAGGTGGGTGACCCAATATACACCTGGATCAATCCTCCCTCCTTAGGAAGCAATGGTATCCATTGTGTTGAGTTATCGAGGGAGAGAGGGAAGCATTTGCTAAATCTGAATCTTGGTGATTTGCATGCCTTGCTGGAGACGTTACGCTGCTCTGTTTGTGGAAGGCTGTCACAAAACCTGTTGTTGGTGGGGTTGAATTTGTTCAACTAATCGTGCTACCTAAGATGACTGTGTGCAGAAGAAAGTTTTGTGCTTTTCTGCAATCTTGTCGACCTGCTTCTATTGAATAGAAGGTGCTTGGGGCGAGGTTGTTGTGGTTGCATTGTCCTTCTATTCACGTTTTGAACAAATTGTGAAGAAGCTAAATTTTGCAGTATGAGATACTACCTTGCGGCATTGTTTAGGTGGAACAATAGTCAAAACTACCTCTCGTATTCTGTAGAAATGACCCCCCAGAGTAACAATGACACTACAGGGTCGCGATTCATAGATAACATGGTGCTTCCACATATATGGTTAGCCCAAGAGAACATCATAGACATACAATGGGGAACATCACATAATAACTCATCCTTGAAGGGTTGGATGACGTATGAAAATAGACATTGCTGGTTGAAACAAAGATATCGTCCCTGGCGAAGCCACCCGATGTTGTATGGCTATGGGTGTGGTGTTTTCGACAATCCCAACTGTTTGACGACCTCTGCTAAGATGAGGTTCTTTTAGCTTCCTCTATCAAAAATAAAATGGAGTGGGGTCCACTCCCCCCACATCTGTGAATGAAAAAGGCCCTCCCCCTCTTAAGGATCTATTGGTTCTTTTGGTTGAATTGTTGCAGTCATGACAATAGCAGTGCGGTTTGCATCGAAGATTTGTCTTTTACCGGTATTTTCATAATCATATTCTAAATAAGGGTTCAGCTCCTTCTCTTTGATCTCGACAACCAATGCCTATTTTGAGAGACATTCATCAGTGTTGTGCCAGGGGATTTTTTGGAAATCACACCTTTTTCCAGTGTCCTTCTTCGTCTTTCTATGACCCTTCTTTTCATGTGGCTTGGACTGGTTTTCGGGAGATTGCTTGTTAGGGCTGTCTTTCTCATACTTTGGTTGTTGTGGATTTGCAGAACCAAACTCCCATTTTTTCTGGTGCTTAAATTTCTGCTCAATTTTAACAACATATCGATAAGCAGAACCTAGTGATGAGATGTCCAGAAAATCCATTTCAGTTTGGATGTATCTGTGTAGAGCCCCGCGGTATTTCAGAACCAGATGTCACTTAGAGTATTTGATACCCAACTTGGTGCGCAAGGTATGGAAGGTATTGGTGAACTCCGAAACTGCTTGGACCCTCTCTTGCCGCAGTGTGGTCCATCTCATGTATTGGTCCTCATAGTTGCCAACAGGGTAATACTGCTTCTTTACCACATCCACAAAAAAATACCAAGTGGGCTCAGCCCCATATATTCCAGACTCCTCTGTGGAAATTTTCTCCCAGTAAGTTTCCCACCAGTGTTTGACATGGGGGAGAGCCTTAAGGAGTGCGAAGGTGATCTTTTCTCTATCGAAAAAATTGTGAACAGAGAAATAACCTTCTAGTAGATTTAACCATTTGTCTAGGGTTTCTACATCTATCTATCCTTCAAATGAAGGAATATCAAAATTAACTTGTACCTTGAAAGTCAAGGTTCCTCCAAAGTGGCCTCTTGATGAATATGTGCCTTCTGCTATCGACAAACATTGAAGGATGTGGGGAAATTTCTCCATCATTTCATCCCTTTGTCGCGTGAGAGCTTGCTTAAGCAACATATTGATAGAATCGTCTGCTCCATTGTTTTTCTTTTCTTCCTCCACTGAGGGATTCTTGGGTGTGAAAGAGATATTTTCCTCAAGAGAGACAAGATTGAGACCCAACATTCTATACTCAGACCTCGTCGGGGACATGCACTGAAAATCGGTCAAGAGCAACTTGCTCTGATACCACTGATCGAGATTATTTTCAGCACGAAATGAGAGTGGAGATATAATAAAGAAATATACAAATATATCTTAGATATCCAACAATATAACATAAATGCATAAGAGATGCAATCATAAACACAGAGATACAATAATACAATTTCTATTAATGAGCGAAACTGTACAAAGACTGTAAAAATACAGAGTGAAAGACTCGCTAGAATAGTGGCACCTTATCTCTGAGAAGAGATGTGACGGCTACATTCATTCACAAGAAGATTATTATTACAATGAGACTCTAAGGGAATTTTTAACATAAGGAAAATCCAAAACCCTAACCTCAGAAGATGAAAAGACAAAATCTTTGTGGGCCCCGATGGAGGTAGTTGATATGTCAACTTATTGGGGGTGTAACTTTTGCATACGATCTCCATTTGGGACGCTCGAAACACCGTTAGAAATATATATCCGAGGACTACAACTTTTTCTATGAGAAACATGGAAGGAAAGGTGATGTTTCTCCCCTTTTTCCCAAAAAACGTATTTTAGGGCCTCAAGACGACCCCAGAAGTTTGGAACCCAAAAAACTACTGAAAAAATGCCAGGATAGAAAACTGTTTTTCAAGCCCGTGGAATAGGTGGGTGGCCCAATATGCACCTGGATCACTCCTCCCAACTTAGGAAGCAATGGTATCCATTGCATTGAGTTCCCAGGGGAGAGAGGGAAGCGTTTGTTGAATCTGAATCTTGGTGAGTTGCATGCCTTGTTGGAGACGTCGCGCTACTCGATTTGTGGAAGGTTGTCATGAATCTGTTGTTAACGGGGTTGAATCTGTTCAACTAGTTAGGTTACCTGAGATGATTGTGTGCAGAAGGAATTTTTGTGCTTTGCTACAATCTTGTCGACTTGCTTCTGTTGGATAGAATGTGCTTGGGGCAAGGCTGTAGTGGTTGCAGTGTCCTTATGTTTACCTTTTTAATAGATTGTGAAGAAGCTAAATTTTGCAGTATGAGATACTACGTTGCGGCATTGTTTAGGTGGAACAATAGCCATAAATACCTATGGTATTCTATAGAGATTCCTTCCCAGAGTAATAATGACACTACGAGGTTGAGAATCATAGATAGAATGGATATTCCACATATATGGTTGACCTAAGAGAACATCACATACATCCAATGGGGAAACATCACATAATACATCATACTTGAAGGGTTGGATGACTTATGACAATCAACACTGCTGGCTGACACAAAGATCTCGACCCTGGAAAAGCCACCCGATGTTTTATGGATGCGGGTGTGGTGTTGTCGATAATCCCAACTGTTTGACAACCTCTGTTGAAATGAGGTTCTTCTGGCTTTCGCTATCAACAATAAAATGCAACAGGGTCCCCTTCACCCATATCTGTGAATGAAAAAATTGCTCCCCCTCTTCAAGATCTATTGGTTCTTCTGGTCGAATTGCTGCAGTTGCGAAAATAGCAGTGGGGTCTGCGTCGATGATTTGTCTTTTACTAGTATTTTCATAATCAAATTCTGAACTAGGGTTCAACTCGTCTTTGATCTTGACCACCAATGACTATTTTGAGTGACATTCATCAGTGTTGTTTGAGGGTATTTTGTGGAAAGCGTACAATTTTCCAGTGTCCTTCTTCGTCTTTCCGTGACCCTTCTTTTTCCTATGGCTTGGATTGGTTTTTAGGAGTCTTTTTGTTAGGGACTTATTTCTCATACTTTGGTTCTTGCGTATTTGCAGACCCAAATTCCCATTTGTTCCAGTGCTTAAATTTTTGCTCGATTTTAACAACATATCCATAAATAGAACCCAGTGATGAGATGTCCAGAAAATCCATTACAATTTGGATGTATCTGTGTAGAGTCTCGCGATATTTCAGAACCAGATGTTTCTCAAATTATTTGATACCCAGCTTGGTACGCAAGGTATGGAAGGTATTGGTGAACTCCAGAACTGCTTGGCCCCTCTCTTGCTGCAGTGTGGTCCATCTCATGTATTGGTCCTCATAGTTGCCAACAGGGTAATATCGTTCCTTTACCGCATCCACAAAAAAATCCCAAGTGGGATCGACCCCATATATTCTAGAATCCTTTGTGGAAATTTTCTCCCAATAAGTTTCCCACCAATGTTTGATATGGGGGAGAGCTTTAAGGAGTGCGAAGGTGATCTTTTCTCTGTCGGAAAAATTGTGAACAGAGAAATAACTGTCTAGTATATTTAACCATTTGTCTAGGTCTTCTGCATCTATCTATCCTTCAAATACAATAATATCAAAATTAACTTGTACCTTGAAAGGTGAGGTGCCTCCAAAGTGGCCTCTTGATGAAGATGCGGCTGCTGATATCGCCATGTGTTGAAGGATGTGGGAAAAGTTCTCCATCATTTCGTCCCTATGTCGGGTGAGAGCTTGCTCAAGCAACAAATTGATAGAATCATCTGCTTCGTCGTTTTTATTTTTTCCTCCATTGAGGGTTTCTTGGGTGTGCGAGAGATATTGTCCTCAAGAGAGACAAGCTCGAGACCCAACTTGATATACTCATACCTCATCGGGGACATGCGCTAAAAAGTGATCAAGAGCATTCTGCTTTGATACCACTGATCCAGATTATTTTCGGCACAAAATGAGAGAGAAGATATAATAAATAAATATATAGAGATATCTTAGATATACATAAATATAACATAAATGTATCAGAGATGAAATCATAAACACAGAGATACAATAATACAATTTCTATTAATGAGTGAAAATATACAAAGACTGTAAAAATACAGAGTGAAAGACTTGCTAGAGTGGTGGCGACTTATCTCTGAGAAGAGATGTGACGGTTGCGTTCATTCACAAGAATATTGTTATTACAATGAGGCTCTAGGAGCCATTTGAACATAAGGAAAATCCAAAACCCTAACCCCGAAAGATGAAAAGCGAAAAGTTTTGTGGGCCCCGATGGAGGTAGTTGATACGTCAACTTCCTAGGGGCGTAACTTTTGCATACAATCTCTGTTTGGGTTGCTCGATACACCATTAGAAAGGTCTATTCGAGGAATAAAACTTTTGATGTGAGAAACATGGAATAAAAGAATATGTTGCTCCCCGTTTTCCCAAAAAACATCGTTTATGGCCTTAAAATGGTCCCAGAAGTTTGGAACCCGAAAAACTCACGAAAAACTGCCAAGATGGAAAACTGTTTTTCGAGCCCGTGGAATAGGTGGGTGGCCCAATATCCACCTGGATCATCGATTGTTAAATTGTGGATGGAAATGAAAATCTTGTATGCAATTTCACTAAAAGAAAACTACATAGAATATGTTTTAAAATGCACATTCAAAAACATTGTGTTTGTTATTGAGGTAATTTAATGGTAGATCGGATTCAGGTTCTCTAATGGCGGCAGGCTACTGGGCGAAGACTTGTGATAGAGGATATTTTTGGTTAGGTGTAGCTCTTGGAGAGGAGAGCTTTTGAAATTCATATTATTGATTTAATGGTCTTTAATTTAAGCATATGTACTAGTAGGTGAGAGTTATGGACTACTGGTCAGGTTCAGGTAGGGCCAGGTCTCGACCACTGTGATAAAAACAAGAAATATTTTATTATACCCTTTATTATGTAGTTAGAATTTATTTTAGTGGTTAGTAGCTCATAGGTGGTGGAGTGTTAGGGGGAGAGACTTCACTGGTGATGGAGGCTGAAGTCACTGCACTTATGAGTGCAGATGATGAGGTACTCTGGAATCATGCCAGGTTTTTTCCCTCGATAGATGCGTACACTGGGGACCCAGGTGGCAAAGTGTCTTGTCAATTGGCTCACTATATGAAATCCTCTCTTAACCTACACTCCTTTCCAACATTTTGAGTTTATGCTCCTAAGTCCGATAGAGTTGGCGTTTCTCTAAAGTTGGGTTATGGTATCAACTCCAAGGAGGAGGAGAGGTTAGGTGAGATGATTTCTTCTCCTTGAAAGCCAAAAGGAGTTTCATATCA